>JADBJO010022851.1:0-27338 GCA_016801955.1 Conus betulinus
ATCCTTGTCAATCAGAAACCCCCATCCTCATGCCTCAGCAACTCCTGGTAAACTGTCACAGGTATAGGACCAAAATGAGTGAACATGATGTGGGACTGTAGTATGGTTGTACAGAGTCTGAGGCAATAGAACTAAAACTCTCTAACTGATCCCTGTCAAAAGACTTGGCTTTCTGCACTAAAAAAGCTACATCATCTAAGGACTTCTTATACTGATCATCAACACAGGGTCCTCTCGAGGAAGTCTTGACAAAGCGTCTGCATCTGTGTGAGTTAGTCCCTTCTTGTACCTAAGTTCAAAGTCAAAAATGGAGAGTGAAGAGAGCCACCTGTGACTCGTGGCATCCAGCTTTGCATTTTTTAAAATGTAGCAAAGGGGATTATTGTCTGTGACCACTGTCACCTTGGTACCCAAGAGGTAGTCCCTGAACTTGTCACACATTGCCCATTTCAATGCAAGGAACTCGCTTGTGAGCTGGGTAATTTTTGTCAGACTTGTTCAGCCCCCTCGACTAGCGTAAGCAATGACCTTGCTTTTGCCTCAAACTCTTGGTAAAGGACAGCACCTAATCCCACCCACTAGCATCGCAATGGACAACAAATGGTTTGGAACGATCGGCTAGACCTAGTACCCAAGTCGCTGGTAAGTGCCGAGATCAACGACCTGAGAAGATTTTTTTCTTGGGCGTCCCCCCAAGAAGAAGAAACAGAAGAAGAAAGAGTTATCTTGCCTTGCCTCTTTCCAGACTTAGAACGACTTCCCGGGGCATAACCCACAGTCAAAATCATTCAAGGGTCTGCAAGTGAAGAGAAATTTGGGATTGAAGCGACGGTAGAATCCTGCAAACCCGATGAAACTCTTCACATCCTTTACTGTTTTTTGGCCTGGGCCAATCTTTGACAGTAGCTATCTTGTCTGGATCAGGACGAATAGTACCTTCAGATATCACATAGCCCAAGTGTTTGACTTGTGTAGCACCGAAAATGCATTTTTTCAGGATCAAGCTTCAGGTTGTACTTACAATAGTCTCTCTAGTACCCTAATGGTACGCTCTTCTAGTTCTTCAAGGGTTTCAGCATGAATCAAAACATCATCTAAAAAGATAATCAATTGTGTCAAGTTCATGTCATAAAGACTGCCTCCATGAGTCTCTGGAAGCAGGCTGGGGCGTGGCTAAACCTTGACCTGAGCCTGTCCCACTCAAAAAGACCAAAGGGTGTTATGAAAGCTGAGTACCTACTTGCCCTCTCTGTCATTGGGACCCTGGTAGTAAGCTTTACATAGATCTAAAGTTGTAAAGAACTTTGCCCCATTGAGGGTTAATAGGAGATCTTCAATTTTGGGGATGGCAATAACTATCTTTGACAGTTCCTAGCATCAGTTTCTGTAATCTATGCACATCCTGAGTGCGCCTGTCTTCTTCCTAACGAGCACAATAGGACTCGAAAATGGGGAATTTGGATGGGCGGATAATCTTGGCATCCAAAAGCCCCTTAATGTGTTGTCTACATCCTCAAAGTCCCTTGGGGGTATGGGCCTAGCTCTCTCTCTGATGTCTGGGCTGGTGTGATCTCCATATCAAATGATCAACCTGTCTCTTGCTATGCCTATGTCAAATTCACCAGTAAACAAAAGCCTTCTTTACTGACTGCAGCCTATACTCAAAATGTGACACCAGTCCGGGGGTGGGTGGTTTCGCCTCACCCAAACTTAAAAATTTATGGTTGTATCTTGATCTGCAGACAAAATATTAGTATGGGTGCTTCCTGAGAAAACAGCAGTCTCCGGTGAATGAGGGGCCAGATTGGACACTACTTTGTTGGACATCATATTCATGATGGTAAATGAATATGTCAGCATTGCCTGATTCTTTTTGAGCGCGAGACGGCACTGTCAAGACTCATTCATCATACTACTTTGACAGTTTGCTAGGCAATCAGCTGAAGCTCTGGCAACCAACAATTTTGAGACCTTCGGGCATGATGATGCCTCAGTGGGTTCTTGTATCAAGACAGACCCTCTGGTACTGGGAACATTAGCTTTTGTGGAACACTTGACTTCAACGGTCTCACCAGCTGGGAACTACGATCTGTGGGGGGGGGGGGCACGAACTCTAGCCGAAACCCACCTTCCATCATCACCCCGAAAAGAACAGTCCCGATACATGATGCAATTGCTGGACAAATATGCAAGAAACTAGCAAAATGAGACCCAACTAATTGCCTACATAGATCAGCAAAGTATCTCAAAGTGTTTGTACCCACGATCACAGGTACTTTCTGGGAAAAAGTCTGTATCAGGACACACTAACATCAATACATCCACATTCTCATTCACACCCACACAAATCTTCTGACATGGAAACAATTCACAGGCACAAACCCCAAATATGGTACTTACATTCCCACCTTGCCCCTACAACCTTTCAAATGTTCACTTAGCTCTTCCAAGTGCAGGTTGAGGCAGGTTAGTACGGTAAAATGTCTCTGATATAATGCTGACTTGGAACCACTGTCAATCAGGCAGTTAGCTTGAACACCTTCAATGGTGATTCGGCTTCAAGACTGGTCCTACTAAAGCCTCCAATGTTGGAGCTTTCCCCTCCTGTTGAGTGAAGTTCCGCAAAACTGTTCTATGATCTAGCCTTACACTTTGCCTACCTTATTACATAATGTCACCTTGATATTTAGTGGCATCTAAATCTACACTAACATCAAGTCCAGAAGGTAGTGCTTCTGCTGTCTTCGAAGTACCTTCACACCCACCCATGTATCAGGAGTGCCAGAGACAATTCCTGACAAGGTCATCTCTTGCCCCTGGTTCCAATGTTACAAGCAAGGGACTCCTTAGGGCAATGCTCGAACGTGCAAACTCTGTTCGATGCAATCTGCAGCAGCGTTCAAGGTGTGAGCAATCTGTGGGGATTGGGTAAATGATGGTTCTACAGTTGCCGACCCCCCATCATCGACAACTGGTTGGCCGTTTAAACCACTGACGCTCTTTCTTGGCCTGTGCCACCCTCGCTCGGGTTTTGGTGGGTTCCTGCAGTCGCGCTTGAAGTGAGTTCCCACCTCACCACATCTGAAGCATGGACCCCTAGGAGCGTGTGTGGGGGTTGCTTTCCCCGAGCAGGAGGGTTGACCTGCCGTTGACCCCGTCACCATCTTCTCCGGCCACCAGGTCGCCAGACGGTCGTAATCAATCTCAGTTGAGGTGGCTGCAGCCATGGAGACTGGCCTTGAAGGAGTCTGATTGCTTGAGTGCTCCCCAAGCTCTCTCAGCCGCCTCAAAACTTTAGCTGGATCAGGGGAAGCAAGTCCTGGGCTCCCCAAATTCACCCCGCAACTCCAGGTCAAAAGGCGATCGGAACTGCAGATGTTGGTGAAGAACGTGTGGTAGATCTTCATGGTGCTTCTTCAGTGGTATACTGGTTGTTCTTATTCAGTTCGGTAAATGCTGCCCACACTCGACTAAAGAAATCAGGTGGGCTTTCCTTCTTGTCCATCTGCATCTTCACAAACTTGGTATACAAGTCCTCCGTGTGCCGAGGTCCCGTAGATATTCTTCAAGGTCTCCAGCACAGCATCCCTGATGTGTGCAATTTTTTTGCCTGTTCACTAGCGATGCCTCTTAGGCTGGCTTTCACTCGCCGGCAGGCCTCATCTTCATCAGTCACTTCCTGAAGGTACTGAGTGGCTCTGTCATGCCACTCAGTGAACGGCACCTCAGCACCACCAGCAGGCTTCAGTCCCGTAAACACCCAAAGCCTGGGTGCAGGTGCGGAGCCTTGATCTGCACCGTCACAGGTGCTGATGGCGCTGCTGACCGGTATGGAATGCCAGTCTCTCCCTCAATTCTGCGTTTTTCCCCTGAAGGGCCTCCAGCTGATCCAGCCGGCGGAGAATGGGGCAAGATCCATCTCAGCCCTGGGCTGCC
The DNA here is from genome assembly GCA_016801955.1 of Conus betulinus. Classification (NCBI taxonomy): domain Eukaryota; kingdom Metazoa; phylum Mollusca; class Gastropoda; order Neogastropoda; family Conidae; genus Conus; species Conus betulinus. The sequence continues at coordinate 3,937 of JADBJO010022851.1, forward strand.
TCTGCTATGGTTTCTGTCCCCACCCCATCACCATTTGTGTTATCCTCACATGTATCCATACCACCTTCTTATTCTGACAGTAACAATTTAGAATTTTCACTCCCAATCCGAAAGGGAATTCAACTTCATTAATTAAATTTTATCAAACACAAACAAGAAATATCCCGGACGAGCCCCAATTTATGTAACCCAGGTTGCAGCACGCTTTACCCCAAGGAAAAACAAAATACACATGTGTTGCCAACTTTAAATTTTAATTCAGTCACTGTCTTCCTGCAATTCCAAAGAATACAGTCTTCCAAAATTGAACTACCAAAACAATTCAAAATATACCCTCAGTATAGGTGGTTAGGATAATGAAAGCAATAAAACAATGGGATAGAGAAGAAAACAAGAAATAGCAGATGCGGAAAAGTAGCACTGAAAAAGGAAAAATAATAAACAGTCACTTATTAAATAGAAAAATTTACAAGCAAAAAACAATAGCAATCAAAACACTAATTCAATTTCCCAATTAACATTGGAGAACAAAAGGGTGGGCCCATATTTAAATCTGTTCCCCTGGCAGGATCATTACATCAAATAACCCGTTAACAACATTTCTCCATTTTACTGTTAGAAGGGGATAGTGTCAACTCCACTGTGATCAAATCCAATCGTCAAATTGAATAGCAGGAATTCACACCATCCCAGCCAACACCGATGGGTTTGGCCAACCACAGCTATGCCCAAGTGTGGTCAGTTCACAATTAATACTATAGGCCCATAGCCTAACAAAACATAATTCACCCTTGACATTTGCCATTCCAGCCAATAGTACCCACTTTGTCAGCATTACCTCAACACCAGAATATGAACTGCTGACCCTCAGTAGAATTAATAGTTACATTAATGCTCGGAAAGCATTAAGAAAAGGTCCCACAATATCCGCAATCAATAGAACTACCTAAAGGAATGAAAAATAATATCAAACAAAACAAACAGAAAAATGGAATAATCATCAGAAGATCAGTCAAAACACAACACAGCATTGGCCACGATTAGGTTACGGCCAAACTAAGAGCGCATAAAGTAATGCAAGGTCATTGTGCCCGCATTCAAAGAAATCAAACACATATATATATACAGCGCGACACATCATGTCCAAAACATGAGAATTAACTTAAGTATTGTGTCAAACTATCACACCTAACATGGTGTAATTATATACATTATGCGATCAAATGGTAATGCGTCCAAATAGCCTGGCCACAGTAAAACGAAAAACGCTAGTGAAATAAAAGCATCATTACGATCTTGCTCTCTAGGGAACAATCAATAACGAAAAGCAGGGATAGCCAATTGTCAAACACCGAAGACTACGACATCCCATAATTTTTTCTCAATTAATAACATAATTATAACGCACTCCCTTTGATATCACGCCGCCAACTCTCTAAAACCGTTGGACTTTCATTTAAAAATAACAGTCCAAACTATGAATGGTGATTGATTAACAAATAACTGCAACTACCAGCTAACATATTTCACTTGTATTTCCTTCAAAACACAATGAATGCCAGGCTACAACAGAATTTGGGAACCACATACGGCAAAATTCGGCGAAATGCGAAAATTTGAAGGAATGCACAATGAAAGGCAACAAACCTAATTTTATGCTTAATCCTATTTGAAAAACAGCATCTAAAATTACACCAGTAATTTGTTGACCCACTGTCAACCAATCTAATATATACACCAATTTAGGCATATTAGTCCCTAACTATAAACTCAATTCCGCAATCTAAACTAAATACAGTTTTTAATATTTTGATCCAGAGAACCACGGACTAATAAAAACCCATAATTAACGTACCTACAAACATACACAAAATAATAAATGACCAAATTCGGTATCCACCATACATACACAATCAATCGCGTCCCACAAAACTAATATGACTTCCCCAAACACAATCCTGTATTGTCACTCAATTATTAATACTTATAACGAGTTATCCTAAACTTTGCTCCTCTAAGTCTGTTATAAAAGTAAAAACGTTAGTGGCTGCCTACCACATGGTCATTCTAAAGCCCACAAATGTGCAAAATCAAAATCCTTTTAAATCTAAACCTTACACCACAATCCAGTAAAATAAAACCATGAAAACGAAAACATAACACAATACAATATTAACTACATACAGATTTTTCTTCCAACAAACTCACACTAACCTGATTTAGCACTAACTGCAATCTGCCAAGATTCAGTGTGATCTTCCCTCATCTTGTCCCAGCAGGAATGCAGAAGAACACCACCAACGGAAGTGTCTAATTACTCAGACCTACTGAAAAATGACTATTTAGCGCAAACTCACTAATTTTAAGCCATCATAATTACTAAGTCAAATAAAAATATATTATAAATTATACATTGACAACCTCTAAAATTACTAAACCTGACACATAGACCGGTTACACATGCATTATGATGCAAAATTTTGTTTGAATCATTTCTTAGAGAGGCTGTATTATTAAACATAAGGCTATTTACAGTGTTTATAAATGATCTCCCTGTAGAATTAAAGAGTACATGTAAAATCTTTGCAGATGACACAAAACTTTATAACTCTCCGAAATTGCATAAGGAATTACAAAAGGATATTGAAACATTGCGTACAGTGGTCTGATACTTGGAACCTATATTTTAATGCAGAAAAATGTAAAGTACTTCAATAAGGCTAACAGAATGATTGGAATAATAAAAAGAACCTTTACATTTATAGAAAAGGACACTTTTACAATTATATAAGACACTAGTTAGACCTGTTCTTGAATATGGAAACACTGTATGGTATCCAATGCTAAAGAGACAATCAAAAGCTCTAGAACAGGTACAAAGAAGAGCAACTAAGATGATTCATAATATAAAAGATTACTCATATCAGGAAAGATTAAAATATCTACAACTTCCAACACTTAAGGCAAGAAGAATAAGAGGAGACTTGATTCAAGCATACAAGATATTTAATGGAATTGATGATGTTGATAAAGCATGCTTTTTTTGTACTCCGCAGAAGAATGTTACAAGGAACAGTGAAGATAAGATATTTAAACAATATTCCAGAACTAATTTGAGAAAATTTACTTTTACTAATAGAGTAACCAGTTTTTGGAATGAACTAACAGTTAACATCAAACGTGCACCTAGTATTAATGTTTTTAAGAACCTCATAGATAAACATGAATTATTAACTAAAATTAGATATGAAAATGATTACTTGTTTAGTTTTTCACCCAACCCCGCACCACGCACTCTCCTCTCCCTTCCTCGTGGCCGTCCTACCACCCATTTCATCCCTCCTACGAAAGACAGGGGATACATGCTTTTGCATAAACTGGCGTATACTCAGAGCATGCCACACGCACCCCCACACCAACACACACACGTGACACACACACACACGTACACGCAACACACACAACACACACACCACGTACACATGCGCGCGCGCGCGCGCGCACACACACACACACACACACACACACACCACACCACAAAGACAACAGGGGATACATGCTTTTGTATAAACGGGCGTATACTCAGAGCATGCCACACCGCACCCCAACACACACACGCACACGCACACACACACACGCACACGCGCACACACGCGCGCGCGCCACACCTCACACACACACCACACACCACAACCCACACACACAACACCACACCACCACACCACTGTATTCTGTATTGTTGAGCAAACACCTAACGACCACGTAAAACATACTGCAAGTAAACCTAAGTTCAATAAAAAACAAAAAACAAACAAACCAAACAAAAAGAAAAAAATGAGAAAGGGAGGGAGGGAGGGATGAAGAAAGGTTATGTCTAGTACTGGACGTATGGAAGGTACATGGTATAGCCAGCACGTAACAATGTTCGAAATGTACGTAAGATTAGGTATAGGGCAGATTGGAGGGGCAGGTGCCGATCGAGGGACACGAAAAGGGGGATGAGGATAAGAAAAAATGGAGAGGTATAGGGGTAAAAGTCTACAAAATGCTACTTGTTTAGTTTTTCACCAACCTCGCACTCTCCTCTCCATCCCTCATGGCCATCCTACCCAATTCCATCCTCCCTACTGCAGAAAGACAACCAGGGAATACATGCTATTGTATTAACTGGCGTATACTCAGAGCATGCCACACGCGCGCGCACACACACGCACGCACACACACACACACAAACACACACACACACACACACACACACACCACACACGCACAAACACACACCACACGCGCGCACACACATGCACGCACACACGCACACGCACGCACGGCATGCGCGCACGCACGCACGCACGCGCGCGCGCGCGCGCGCGCGCACACACCACACACACACACACACTGTATTCTGTTATTGTTGAGCAAAATCCCTAACGCACGGGAAATATACTACAAGGAACGTAAAAATGCTCAATAAAACAAAAAACAAACAAACAGAAATTTAAAAATGAGAAATAGACGGAGGGAGGAAGGGATGAAGAAAGGTATGTCCAGTGCTGGTTACATGGAGGCGCACATGGTATGGCCAGCACGTAACAGTGTACCAAATGATTAGGTATGGACTGGAGGGACAGGTGCCGAGGGGACACGAAAGGGGGATGGGGATAAGGAAAAATGGAGAGGTAGGGGCATCACGGGGGGAGGGGAGGGGGGCTGGTGAAGGGTGGGGGGGGGGGGGGGGGAAAACGAGGGGAGATGTAACGAAGGACAGGTTCTATCACAGAAGAAAAAGTGAGGAAGAGGGGTTTAAAATGAATGAAGCAAAGGGGAGGAGAAGAAGTGGTGGTGGGGAGGAAGGAAAAGAGAGATGGAAGGAGAGAGAGGGAGGGAGGGGGGAGAGGAGAGAGAGAGAGAGAGGAGGAAGGGAAGTGGAGCTACAGTTAGAGACAGGTGATGGGGAATATAAAGAAGGGTGAGAACTCGATCGTTAGAAGACTGAGGAGGGTATAAGCAGATGGGGGTAGAAGTGGAATCAGCGGAGGTGGGGGGGGGGGGGGGGAGGGGGTTACAAAACAAAGCGCTGTCTACAAAGCAGCAAAAAAAAAACGTACATTAAGAACACATGCCACCATTGTTAAAAAGCGATTAATATGTTTTAAAAACCCCTGTGCTTTAAAGCAAGCTTCGTAACATGGCAATCTGGAATTACACAGATGACTTTAGGACATCGTGAAACTAACAAAATAGACTATAAACTTTGTGAATGGCACCACTCGCCACCCACTCATACATCCGTCAGAAACACTTCATGTTTATGCACCCAGATACTCTTTCAGCTTTATTCTCACTAACACACACTCGACCTCCCACAAAACTCCCTCGGCTTTCCGCCCCTCGCACCCCTCGGTCTTTGATAGCCACATCTCCGCCGATGTCTGTCATCACACAATTGGAGAAGAAGGGAAAACAAAAACAGAAAGAAGTAGAGAAGAAGCAAAAGAAGAAGAAGAAGGAGAGAGAGGAGAGAGAGAGAGAGAGAGAGCAAGAGAGAGAGAGAGGGAGTGGGTGGGGGAGGAATTTGAAATTGTCCACGCAATACAAAAAAAAAGGAAGTCCTTTTTCTTCTTTTCTCTTGCTCAACTGAAACTGCTAAGAAGAAGAAGAAGAAGAGAAGAAGAGAGGAGAGAGAGAGAGAGAGGAGAGAGGAGAGAGAGAGAGGAGAGAGAGAGAGAGGAGAGAGAGATGAGAGAGTGGGCTGAGGATTTTTAAAGCATCCACGCAGTAAAAAGAGAAAGAAGTCTTTTTCCTCTTTTCTCTTGCTTAACTAAAACTGGTCTATGGGTTGCTCTAAATGGTATTGTTTGCCTGTTTCTCCTTTTCTGTAATGCATGACACATTTCTGTTCTGTAAAATAGTACCTTGAAGATTGTCAAGCTTTGCCTGCCAAAAAGTCTATGGTCCAACAACTGTTTTTCCTTTTTCACCGATTCGATTGCATATTTGTATAGGAAAGTGTATCTGCTGATCTTCTGGATGGTAAAGTTCAACCACGTGTTTGCCGCACCACGTTTGTTGATATTTTTCCATTCTGCACCCGACTGATGAATTTGCCCATTTAAATCATTTGGATTGATTTTGCACTGTACGATATAAATAACGTGAGGAGTGGTACATTCATATGTTGTCTTGATTTGCCATGATCTCCCATCCACCGGCTTTTAGATAAAAAGAGAGTAGAAGAATGTGCACAAGCATCACATCTTTTGTACCGCAAGGAAAGAAACCGGGTTTGCTTTGTGGGCCCCCCGTGCACAGGGAAACGTTTTGGGGACAGTGGGTTTAAACATTTCGCCCAGGTTCTTCCCTTTCTGTCAGCTGCAATGATGGTTTTCTTAGGGGCAAATGTCTGTGTAGGGGATGTGCATACAGGAGGTGGAGATTGTTGTTGATGATACTACTTTTGAAAGGAAGTATGGGGTCATACGTGTGGACCCAAGCAATCTTTGTTGTCCTCCTTTGTGTGTGTGTGTGGGGGGGGGGGGGGGGGGGGGGACCTGGAAATTATACCATTTCTTTTCTCTCCTTGCTCCTCTTCAGTTGTTTGCGTGTCTTATTAGAATGCCAACCTGCTAAACTGAATATTTTTGGCATATTCATCCGGCCTTTTGCTAAGGATTAATCTTGACTAACACAGTATCGCGAGGAGTCTGATTCCAACCCCAGTAATACTAACAGAACCTGGAAGCTGGACTGTGAATGGTAGCTTGTTCTTGGGGAAGGGTAGTTATGGCAGTGTTTAGAGTTAATATCTGGTTGGAATATAACCATTTTTAGTGAAGGTGTTGCAATCAAGGTGTTGGCTTCTTTTTCCTTCTTTAACAGTTTCAGTGGATAACTGGGTGGATGGAGATTTTGAAGACGTTGCTCAAAAGTGTGTGTATAGGCCGAAAGGATAGTAATCCCATCGTCCCTGTTTCTAGTCCAGTTAGACTATGGTCAGACAATTGTATCTTCATTAAGCGTTAAGGTTGGGGGGGAAAAAAGGAAACGAGACAAGTTTGCTGTTTGTTTTAATCCGGGGGATTCCTCTAATTAGCCTATGCCTTAAAAATGTCCACATAGTCCCAAGACGTAGCAGGGGCCCATAGCAGTCCATTGGTTATGACCTGGCAAAAATAGTTTCTTCCAGCTCCATCTGTATATTTAGAGCGCTTGTTTTCCAGCACAATGTGAAGTGCCTCAAGAATACATTAGTCGGAATTCCTGATGTGTTGTCAACATTAGGAAAGAGTGAAATTGCATTACATACTGCGAACATAGCGGTCTCTGTTAAAGGGGCAAATTTCTCGGTTTCTTTCTTTTTTTTTGTGCTGTTTGTTGTTGTAAAAACTCTTTTGCATTGAATTTGAGATGGTGTGTTAGATGACAGATAGCCTGCTGTTCGAATTTCGATAATTGTTGAGTTGGTGTACCTGAGTCTGATAACAACTATCTGTATGGGCACAGGTTTTGTTTATGAGTTTTTACTAATTTTAATGTGTCCAGGATGTGAGGAGGAGTCAGGGCTGACAGCGTTTGCTATTTCTTCACTTTAAAGCACCCTTTTCCGCCATTTTTTTAATCCAATCATTTATGATAAATGTGGTGTTTTTTTGTGGGGTCAGATGGGAGGATGTAATAAAAATCCGGTCTGTGCATTTCGTTCATAATTGCTTCATCGCCATCTTTCAAGTTTTAATCACGTTAACACCTGTCTTATCAGCATGCCTAAAGCAGCGTTGTGGTGAGTTGCTTCAGCTCAGCATTACGTCTCCTGGAGATAAAATGATTGTCCCTGATTCTGCGCCTTCTTGCTGGATTCAGAAACTGCTGTGTACGCGCAGTAATGAAGGCTTCCTGGGCTGTGTCTAGTTTGGGTGCAGGGTTTTTAGGTAGTGTGTGTACCAGGGTTTCTTTCGGAGATCCTCATTCGAGGAAGAAGTTCCAACGGTAGCATCTTCCCTTCCGTCAGATACAAGTTATTGCTGCCAGTTGCTTATCACCTGGTCTGCTACATTACTTGTTCAAGATAGGGGGCGGGGGAGGGGGGGGGGGGGGGGGGGGGGCGGAGAAGGGGGAGAGGATGAAGGGTGGGGGTGGGGAGGGGCAAAAGAGGAAGACGGCAAACCTTTGACTGCTCAGGGGTGAGTTCAACGTTTTCGCGTAGTCTTCCTCTTGTTCTGGCCTGCTGCTGCTCACGTGTAGTGTTCTGTTCTCTTCTTAGCTTACTTCTGTGTTTCCTGGTGTTCCTGTATACAGCGTCTCTGTTTTTAAAGGTCGTGTATCTGGTAAAGCAAATTATGGACGGATCTTTTCGAGGTAAATCAAACACTTTCTAAGCTGGTATTTTCTTTCTTACAGAAACCAAGCTTTCTTTCTAACCTGTTCTAATCACCTGCAGTTTCGGTTTCAATACACTTTTTGGTTTTATTCATCATGGCAGACATTTGATGAGCACCAATACACTCGAGGGTAACAGCTTTGAAATCTGCTAGCTGCTCTGAAATGCTTTGGAGAGCTTCATCACAGTAGTCTATTAATGAGTAAATCAAGAATTTTCGAGCTGCCAAAACGAGGTAAATCCTTAATACTGTTCGTGAGGGTATATTACTAGTGCAGTAAGCTAAATTAAAGCGAAAGATAGTTTTCATTCCATTGGGGTTTGGAGGGGGGAGGGGAGCCGAGAGTTTTTTGGGAAGTGGAGTGTGTCTCTTCGTAAGAATAGAAACTGAAAGATTATCTGTGTCTATAATAATGAAGGGTTTCTGATGGACATGGGAGGGTGTGTGAGCTGAATCTATTTATAGAGTTTATACCGCCTCTTTTTAGATTCAGTGTCTTGACGTCATTTGTTTAATTCAAGATTACCCCGTTATGATAGCTTGCTTACGCATAGGGATTTTAAAACATGTTCATTGCATTTCACAATAATTTGTACCCCTCCCCCCTCCCCCCCCCCCCCCTTCACTTCGCTGATTTCTCTTCAACCTCCATCTGCCCATACCTTCCCCTATGTTTTAGCGATCTGTCTCTCAGCGCCCTTCTTTAGCCCCCATCACCTCTTTCTCTGCGGTCTATCTGTCTCTCTCCCCTGGGGGTTGCAGCCTTTGCCATGGTCGGAGGGCTTTGCGAGGTCCAGTAATCGCTTAGGCTTTGCTGGCGCAACCTCTGTAGTGCTTGGCGGTCTCTGTCCTCGGGAGTTGAACATGATGAGGGAGGAGGGGGTGGGGGGCTTCTGTTTGTCATACATCCCACCCAAAGCTGGAAGGGGTCAAGTCAGTGACTTCTTGGCCCTGCCCCTGGACTCTGTGCTGGGGGATAAGGAAGAGGACAGAAAAAAAAAAGGGGGGGGGGGGGGGGGGGGGGGGCTGGGTCCTCACACAAATTCCTCCCACCAAAAAACGAAAACTAAATTCAAATTTCAGAGAGTGTCCAAAAATCTGAAATGGGCAGTGGTTCGGACACAGAAACGAGGAAAACGACAAGTTTGGGGCCTTCGAGGCTGGGTAGTTGAAGGAACAGCGACAAGAGAAACAACTTCTGCTTTGAGTCCATTTGCTGTTCAGAATGGTTTCCACAGGACCGCAGGTGACCCTCAGTGAAGAGAATTCGGATGGTTGTTTTTTGCTTCTCTAGTGTAAAGTCTAAGCGACCGTCGGTACAGCTGCTGAGTGCCACAGAGCTATAGTGGACAGAGGGATCAGGGTTAACTACTTATAAACAGTTAAACATGTCTAAAGGAGTCATCAGATGCCGGATATGAGAGGGCGTCTTAGAGATGAAATAAAAACAAGAACTAGCATCCCAAGAGGTCGTATATGTGCATAGGGGTGACATTCTGGAAAGGGACAGAGAGAGGCCCACCAACACCACTCTTTCTGACGTTTGATGTGGAAAGCTGGAAAAACTGATGGCCCTTGGCCCATGAAACGTGCAGGTACCAGAAGTACCTCTTCCATATGACCATGTAGTCCGCCTACCCGAAAATTAAACCACCATCACCACAACATTCATTAACAAATGTGTGATAGCCGATCCTTTTTGATCTGGAGAAAGCTTATGATGTCTCATGGAAATATGTAATTCTATGGATCTTTATAAACTTGGTTTTCGTGGTCACCTGACTGTATTCATTGAAAACTTTTGGCTGATCAGCAGTTCCAAGGCCCATAGTAACAACCACTATGTCTGACATGATCGAGGTTGGGTGTACTCCAAGGGAGCATTCATTCTCCTGTTTCTTCAGTATCAAACATTAACGAGATTGTCAGTTCTGTAAACAGGGGTTCCAAGTCCTCTTTGTTTGTTGATGACTTGGCACTCTATGCAGTTGGGAAGCCTCATGTGCCAGCGTACAGCGTCGACTCCAAACTTTGCTGTGGACAAGATCTCGAACAATGGGATGAGGAAAATGGGTGTTATCTTTTCGGGTACCACAACTCGGTGTATCACTTTCACAAATTTTCGACAGTTCTTTTCTTGGACAAATCTAATAACCCAAATGTGTGAAGAAATCAAATTTCTGCGATGAGAATTTGATCAAAAATGAACTTTAAGTAACAGCCATACATCATATCCATCTTACAGGCTCTGATCCGCTCCAAAAGTGGACTATGAGTGTGTAGTTGTACGGCTCTGCCAGATCCTCCTACCTGAAAAACTCTAGATCCCTGCCACCATCAAGGGCTTCGACTTGGGTGCATTCACCGCACCACCCTGTTGTTTGTGGCCTGATGTACTGAGGCCGAAGAACAATCCTCCTCGAACCACCAACTGAAACTTGATTGAACTAACGTTAGAATCTATTTCAGAACCCCAAACCTTGTTTATGGCTTTTTTTTGACCCCTAAGTTCCACAAGAACATTTCAATGACACCCAGTTCCATTCCACTTTTAGGAATTCGTATTCTTTTCAATTGAACAATGCAGATGTAGACACTGGGGCTGTGTGTGATTCTCTAAGTTTTCTGATGATCCATCATGGACTTTCTCACACCAGAGATAAGGGATGATTTAGCCTCATATTGTAAACAATACCACTAGCTCCTTGGCATATAAAAATCCTTTTTCACTGAACTGTGCTCAAAGTTTTCATCCTTCAACAGAATGTTTACAGAGGCTCCAAATCTAAGAAGGGAGTTGATCGCTGTGTTTTGCACAAACAGGGTCCATCACAGAGACGTTCTAAACACATTCACCATAGCTCATTTACAACTGCTGAGTTGACAGCCTTGGTCCTGGCTCTTGAAATGGTCGCGAAATCGAAAACAAAGATTTCTTCAGTTTGGTTAGACTCCTTTCTGCTTTGGAGGCCATTTCAGCCGAACGTTAAGCACCCTCAGCTTCTGAAAACTTATCAAACTAGACATGCTCTTAAAGTGTGAGGATGCTTACAACAGTTGGTTTTTGCTTGGGTTCCCTGCCATGTGGGCCAATCAAGGCAATGAGGGGTGGTTGATTCAACTTGTACAAGGTGCACAAAGAGTTGACCAGATTGTCCTCACCTTCACAATGATCTGAAAACCCCTGAAACTCAAGCTCAGGCTTATGTCCAATTCCCCGACCTCTGGACCTCTGGAAAGAGGAATGGAACAACTCTTCCAAATTTGTCCAAACCTGAAAGATGTTTAAGCATGTCCAGGGGGCAGCATAAAGAAGAAAAACAGCCTTGTGCATGTGCGCACAGGCCACTCCTTTAACACCCATTCTTATCTTTTAAAAAGATCAAGAAGATCCATGGTGCATTCCATACAGAGTACCATCTCAAAATGAAACTTTTTTTTTTTGCTAGGAATACAGGGGCTTGCATGATGTGAGTACTTAAACACTTTATAGCAGACTCCATGAAAACCTTATTCCAGATGATGGTCCACTTGAGTGTGGTAGTTGAATTTCTGGAAAGAGATTAACATTGTTGTCATGTAACATTATGGAAGTAAGATGGTTAATGACATTGTCTGTTTGTTTTTTTGAAGGGGTTATGTGGAGGGTTCTTCCTTTTTGCAAATGACTTGAGACGTGGAACTTCATTTGCGGTGACCAGCCCTGCTATGCTCTTTGTGATCAGATGGCTATAACCAGCATTCTCGCTCTCTCTCTATCTTCTCTCTCTCTCCTCCTCTCTTTATTAAGTAGGTTCCTGCCTGACCTTTGACCCACCTGCTTACGAGGCTGCACGAGAAGCCGCAGAATTACTTCACTACTTGAGGATCAAGGTAACACAAACAAACAAAAGTTAGTCTGAACATTGGTTTAATCTAAATGAGCATTAATGCACTGTTTCTTCTTGGTGGTACGGTGATATCTTGTAAAACTACCTGCCCCAAGGTGATCTAGAGCAGTGTTGTCCATCTGTATTTTTCCAGTTTTCTTCTTTCTCTAGTTTGATCAAAACCCAACCAACTCTCGTCCAATAGCCTTAACAAGTTGTGTGTGTAAGGTGTGATGGGAAAAAAAAGGGTAAATGGTTGAGGCTCATGTGGAAATTGGAAAATGATGGGCTTGTCAGCCATGGAAACGTTGTGGTTTTTAAAAAGCATCAACTAGCCAAGGCGGACTTTAATCAGATTTGGAAAAACACATTCGAAAACTCTTTTTTTTTTTTTTTTTTTTTTTTAGAGAAAAAAAAGCATGTTTGTGCCATTTTTTTTCGAAATAGAGAAGGCATATGACACGACGTGGAAGTATGGAATCCTGTCAGACCTTCCATCGGATGGGTTTACGTGGCCATCGTCCCAGTGTTCATAGAAAAGTTTTTGCCGAACCCCCCAGCTCCTTCCAAGGTCCCGTGTTGGGACAATATTTTCAGAAATTCATGCGCAGGAATGGGTGTTCCACAGGGTAGTATCATTCCCCAGCCCTGTTTAGAAAAAATAAAATGAAATTGTCAATTTTGTCAAACCAAGGTTCCAGACTGCGTCTTTTGTGATGATTTGCCCTTATGCATTCTGGGAGGAAAATCATTTTCGCTGGTGTACAGCGCCCAATCCAGTGGTGTATTCAGTAAAATCCTAACAGGTGGCAGTCTCGAAAATGGGTTGCAAAGTTTCATCAGGTTAAAACAGAGTGGCACGCGTCAAAATTTCACGACAAATTTTTTCCACACACCAGACATTTTCATAGATAAGGATAAAATTCCTGTCAACAGAAAGCCAATTTTTGGGCGGTTACTGGCCGGACCAAAAGTTAAATTTTAAAGCCATATTCAGAAGTTGAAAAACATCGTGCCTCCCACAGCCATGCATATCCGTTGTGTAGTGGCTCCTACGGATGGGGGGTGAAGGCAACAAACGCCATTCTCCTCTTTACAGGGACGTTAGTCGATCCAGAGTTGGACTATGCAGCATCAGTACTGCACCGCTGGAGCTCGATCGCAAGTCTAGACCAGTTCCACATCAGGGGTCTTTGTTCTGTCTTGGAGATTCCGCACCACAGCTGTAAGAAGCAGGCAGTGAACTCAAGTCACATGCAGGCTGAAATGCCTTGGATTACTATATTCAGACTGCTATAGAACATAATAAAACCACACAGGGGGGTTCGTAAAAAAGACTCGAAGCCATCAACGGTCGTTAATCACTCTTTTCTTATTTTCTGTACTTTACCTGGGAGAGCTAGAAAAAGACTGGTCACTATACGTGGATGCAAAAACATCCAAAACAAAATAACGTGATCTTCAAAACATTCTCCCCATTCCTTGGAGTCTCTGTAAAGTCAGTTTCTGTAGAGACTCCAACAACAACAACAACAACAATAATAATAATAATAATAACAATACTTGACCTTTTCTGTGAAAAACACAGTTCACAGTCCCAACTGCGAAGGGAGAGTTGAAAGAATCCTCTTGTGAGCTTTCTTGTACGTATTTTTATAGTCCCCCATGAAATGATATTTTGCATTCAAAGTTATGTTCAGCATATTTATTTCAAAGTTGGGTATTAGTGCATATGTACCAAACAATTAAAGTGTCATATTCAATCTGATACTCTGTTCAACATGGGGGAGGGGGCAGGAAATGGAGGGATGGAGAAGGGAACAGGGAAGGGGGGAATGAAAACAAACTGTCAAAATGTGTGTATGAAAGTTTATAGATTCAGTTTCACTGGTCTTTTCTCCACTGACGCCCATATCTTGTCCACTGAGTCCATTTGGTTTTCAACGTGATGAAGTCAGAACACAAGATTTCTTCACTGTTCATGTTCTCTGTGCTTTGACCGGTAACCTCTGCATCAGGTTCAGGACAACCAATGTCTGATGGCACATGAACAGGTGGTTGAGCATCTCGGTGACTGTGAAGAAACTTGTGGAGAGTCATTGAAGGCATCAATCACTTCAAGATCATGAACATGTTGAATAGATCTTTCAGGATTCCACCGGCAGTTTTCACCTCAAAACAGACCGAATCGCCACCCATCCCGACCAGGATACACAGCTTGCACAATCCCCCAAAGGCCACTCTAACTTGTCTGCAACGTTTCATCTTGGACCCAAAACAACCGAACCCCACGTGGATACCCTTTTTGTTGACTGGACTTACCTTTGCAGGTGGGAGATTGCGTAAATATTCATTAACCCAGCACAACCAAATCTGTCCAATAGTTTGTCTACGCAGCTCCTGTCTCTGAACTAAATCTTGAGACTGTACAACAAGATTTTCTAAAGTGAGGACAGGTTCAACCCAGAAGGCCTTTTGTCCAGGAGGAAATTGAAGGGCAGTCAAAGCAAACCCTGAGTCCACTTTCATCACCAACAAATGTCAAAGGGAGGGAATTGACACAAGCTTCAACCTCATGAAGAATGGTTTTCCAGTTCGACTCGTGTGAGTGATCTTTTGCCAACTGATCTCTTCAAAGCTGACTTTATAGCTCTGACTAGCCGCTCCCACCAACCTCCCACCATGGAGCACGTGGTAGAATGAAACTTCCAGTCAGGAGGGTCTGCACAAAGAACTTTTCACCAAATGATCCTTTGCAGCCACAAATCCTTTTGCATTATCCGACATCAAGACTGAAGGCATGCCACGACGAGCAAAAAAAATCTCCTCAAGGCAAAGACAGTAGCCTCACTAGACATGGACTCCACCAGTTCCAGATGTACTGCTCTGATCACCGCACAGGTAAAAAGAAGAACATAGAATTTCTTTCCAGTGAAATCACAACAATACAAAGGTCCACAATGATCTAGTCCTGTAACAGAAAAGGGTGGTGCTTGTTTCACTCTCAACTCGGGTAACGGGCCCAGCCCAGGTCTGAGTACCAGGAGTGGCGTCTTGACGCTGGCATGACATACACTCTCGTTCACACACTTTGCAGATACGCCTAGCACCTAGAATCCAGTACTGATTCCTAAGCTCAACCAACATGCTGTTCACACCCGCATGCTTCAAGGATTTGTGAACCTGACGAGCTAACAGTGTACTGAAATGACCTTTGGGTAAGATGACAGGGTGTTGGGCTTCATAGGGTAAACCTGAAAACTGAAGTCTCCCTTCAACACGAAGCAGACCATCCTTTCCAATGAACGGAGACAATTTCAGAATAGAAGACCCCACGTGGTACTGTTTGTTCACTTTCAATTGCTTCCCAGTTCCTTTGAAAATGCACACTTCTGCACATACTTTAACAGTCTGAGTTTGGCATCACAGGTTCAGCAAAGGACAAATCACATGCTGACACGCTATTTTTGGGACTCAGGTGTTGGACATGAAAACGCAGTATCCAACCCATCACCCGCAACGCTCTTATCAGACTGCTCCACACCCTCAATGTCAAGGATTCTTTCACCTCAAGATCTGTCTGTGGTGCCCTAGACACAGCAAGCTGTCCTTCCTCCTGAGCCACAGCGATCAGCATGTGCTGAGTAACACAAGACCTTTTAGCTTCAGAACAAACAACATCAGAAACATTTTGCGAACTTCTCATTCTCAGACTCCCACTGTTCAAGTCTTCCTTGCCACAAGCAGCTTTGTTTGACAGAAAGTCAGGACCCTGAAGCCAGAACTTTGACTTCAACAACAGCTCCTCTGCTGAGATTCCATGGTAAGTAAATCTGCAGGATTATCTTTGCCCGAACAATGATTCCACAGTGCTGGACTAACAAGAGACTGAATCTCAGCAACTCTGTTTGCAACAAAAGGTTTCCACCTATATGGGTCACTCTGAATCCAAGCCAGAGTCACGGCTGAGTCTGTCCAACAGTGACAAACCACATCATCATCTAACTTCAAAGTCTGCCGCACATAGACCAACCAAACGAGCACAGAGTAAGGCTCCCAACAATTCCAGGCGTGGCAAACTCAGTCTTTGAGGGGAGCTACTTTAGCTCGCGCAATCACCAGAGACGACTTCCAGGTTCCATCCTGCATCTTCACATGTAAGTAGACACAAGCACCATAAGCAGACTGGGAAGCGTCACCAAAAGCTTGCAGCTGAAACACAGATATGTCAGTCCATGGAGCTCCTGTGTAATTCCGAGGAATTTTCCACCTTTTCAGATGCTCAAGACCTTTGACCCATACTGTGAATTTTCCTTGTATGCTCACAGGCACAATCTGATCCCAAGGTATCCCCAGCCTCCAAAGTTCTTGAAACATACATTTTGCTGTTATGATGAAAGGTGTGAGAAATCCAAGGGGATCAAAGAACTTTAAGATTAGGCTCAGGACTACCCTTTTTTTCGTGACACACAGATCACTATAAACTGCAATTCCAACAAAGGGAGAAACAATCCTGAGAAACCACATCATCGCATACCCAGCACTTTGAATGATTCTGTTCCCACAGACGTATCTTGAAATTCTCTGCAAAGTACATCAGCTACCTGTTCACTATTGGAACTCCCTTTTGACAGAGGATGCTTCTGAATGATCATCACACCCAGATAACCAATCATCCACATAGAGATTTTCAGAAAGCTCCTCAGTCACACGAGAAGGGGGAACTGACCCAAATGGTATTTGGTGGTCGCATTGAGCAAGAAGGGACTGCTTGTGTTACCAAAGCGTACACGAGTGAATCTAATCTTTTTAATAACACCTCGATCATTCCAGAGAAGAATCGATGCCCATCCCGATCCTCATGATTCAACTGGATTTGAAGAAATGCTTTTGTTACATCAGCAGACAGAGCCACCTTCCATCGCCTGAACCGTACTAAAATTCCAGGTAAGTCAGGTATCAGACTAGGACCTGTCTCCAAACAATCATTCAATGAAACTCCATTGAACCTTTGGCTGAACCATCAAACACCGGACGAATCTTTGTTGTCAGACAAGACTCCTTGACCACTGGACGATGTGGCAAATAAAATACTGGGTAAGAGCAAACCATCTCATCTTGAGGAACCTCTTCAACCATGTTTTCTTTCAACATATCACAGAAAACCTCATGATATCTAGATTCCAATTCAGGATCCTTACTGAGTTTACGACTCAAGTGATCCAAACGAGACCGAGCTAGCTTTTTCATTGTCAAGAAGTGTGGGTCTCATATCCTCAGCCTTCCATGGAAGAGACACCACATATCTGTATTCAGAGAACTGAACCTTTTGTTGAAATCATCCAACACCGGATCAACTACTGGAGACTCTTTGTCACATATGCCAACTGATTCCAAGTCCCAAAATTATTATTCAGGCTGGACTCTGAAATCTCCATGCAAAACAACTGATGAGAAATACCAATTTTGTCGGGAGGCATCTTTGGTTCCAGGCAAAGGACCAGACAAAATCCAACCAAACACTGGCCACTGAGCAACCAGACCCTCAGACAAGAACACCATGTCGGGTGTTATCAGCTTCCAGTAGGCATCACGACTCACCAGAATATCCACCTTTACTTCACCATCCTCATGAACATCAACAAACTCATGTTTTTTTGCCAAATGATGTCAGTACATTTTGAGGGATAGCTGGACAGTACATGGGAGCACAAGTAGTAGGAATCTCAGTAGCCTTCACAGACACATTTCCTTCAGACCCCTGTAAATTTACCTTGTACACATTCCTCTGTTCAGCATTGCTGATTTGATCATTGCCAAAGACAGCATAAGCTAGACTTTGAGACCCAACCCACTCAGGCTGAATTCTGTTCACTAAATCACTTGAAATGTAAGTTTTATCAGACCCAGTGTCAAAGAAGACGACAGCTTCAGTGATTCCACATTTTCCATGCACTGAAACACGGGCAGTTTGTAACAAAACATGGGAAGCAGCCTTTTTCAGAGATAGTGTGTTCACACTTGACAGATTTGCATCATCATTTGACACAACTGTGTTAGATGTGGGTGTGGTTGTCCTAGACTGTACTGCATTGACATCAGTGTTGCCACTAGAGGGAAATTTTGTCTTGGGAACACACAGCAGAGCATGATGTTTTCCCTTGCATTTAGTATATTTTGCACAGCATTTTTTTGTAATTGTGTCCCTTTGCGGTGTTCAGACAACCAAAGCACGCACCTGCACGCCGTAAAACATCCTTTTGGTCCCCCACTGGTGCCTTGGTAATGCCATAACAACGTTCCAGTGTGTGGCCATGACGCTGACACATGTCCATCCAGAGCTGACAATGCATAACCAGGATATCAATTTGATGTTAAAATGAACTTTTTCTTCCATAATCTTGGTGAACAGTGTTCAACAAACTATGGAACATATTACAAACCACACAGGGGGTTTGTAGAAAAAGGATTCGAAGCCATCAACAACGGTCGTTAATAACTCTTTTATTTTCTATACTTCAACATGGGAGAGCTAGAAAAAAAAAAAAAAACTGGTCACTATACGTGGATGCAAAAACAACCAAAACAAATAACGTGATCTTCAACAATCAGTATATTGTGTTGACTGATTGACCGATTGATTGATTGACTAAAATGATTAATTGATTGATTGACTGATTGCTTGATTGATTATTTGATTGATCGATCAACACAACCGATTCGGTTCTCTTGTCAGCCAGTGTGGACACGTCATTCCATCGGCGGATGATGAGTCGTTGATGACACTCAGAATGTTGAGTAATTCCGGCTGTCCCTGCACAGCCACATCCAGATTGTCCAACCACAGCACCAACATCGGCCTCCACTGAGCAATCACTATAGAGTCGTCAGGAGGGACCCCCCCCTCCCACCACCACCACCACACCAGAGGAGATACTGCAATGCTGCTGAGACACTTTCATGGCGTTCACTAACGCCGGATCAGATCCAACATGTACAGAACACCATCAAACAAGCCCCCACCCTTCCCCTCCCCGCTTCCCTCGCCGACACTTTCTCCCCACCCACCTTTCCCTATCCCTGTTCCCCCACTAATGATGTCAGTGATGATTGCTCAGTCGCTGATTTGTGTCTGGAATGTGTTGACGGTTCTTTCATTACAATTATTTCTGCCACCTTATGCAAGTTTCCTCTTTTCCATCATTCTTTATCACCCTGACTTTAAAAAAAAAAAAAAAAAAAAAAAAAAAACGTCCCCGTCCCTGCTATCCCTGCTATCATTTACTGTTCTCTCCTTGTAGACCGGTCTTTGTTCTAGACACTCATAAACGCTTATTTTTATAACAATTCATCATGTAACCACCTTCGGTTTTGTTTTCGTTGGTTTTTTTTTTTTCGTTAACTGATTTAATCAGGAGACAAAGTGGTGAAAATTGTGTGGATTGCCCAGGGGTGTTGTCCAATATACAGTGTCGTTATATTCATTTGGCTTTAAAATACAGTTTTGTGGCCTTTATTTTTTTTTTCTTATTCATGTCTTTTTTTTTCAACCTGGAATGAAAACTCAAGGGTAATGCCTGGAACTCTCAGCACTTCTTCTTTTTTTTTTTAGTGCATGCCATAAGAAGTGGATAGTCTAGCTACTATGTCATTAATTGCTTCCCCTGTATGTTGTTTTTCAGGATACAATTTGTTTTAATGATCTGACCTGATTAAGATATGCATTTGTAACTTGGACGAGCTTGACAGCCCGGAAAAATGTCTATGTCGGGGGGTATAATCAAAAGCAAATTTAAACATTAGTCACCGAGCTGGGGTGAGTGATTATCATTCCTTCCGGAGGGAGTCACCACGTCCACCTGATGAGAGTCCCCATGAATTTACATGCATACAATGTACGGAAATCTGCAAGGGAGGTAAGCTGTGTCAGTGCCCACATTCAACGAGAGTCAGAGCTGAAATTGCCATAGCATGGGGATGAAATGGTGCGCCTGCTTGGAGACAGTCGAATATGTCGATATCCTGATCATTACCCTGGGTGCGCTTCAAATCAGTTATTTGACTCGCTAGATCGTTTTGCTTGACCCAGTAAGAGAGAAAAGTCAACTTTGTGCGATGAAAAAAAAAAACAGGCATTATCTTCCCTGATTTCTCTTTCTGGAACGACCTCACCACGGGTATGGAAGTCACCACAAGAGCTTGGCATAAACGGCTGCAAAAGTGTGTGTGTGTGTGTGTGTGTGTGTGTGTGTGTGTGTGTGTGTGTGTGTGTGTGTGTGTGTATTTCCACTAATCGTGATATTAGATGAAAAAAAAAAAAAAAAGTGCATGAGTAAGAGATAAGACTTGTGCATGTCTAAACTGTATGGAGTTCTACATATTCATGTACGTGTGTATACATATGGATGCTTAGGCGTGAAAATGTATGTGTATTTGAATGTAGGAAGAATATATAGCTACACTATTATAATAGCAAAAAAAAAAAAATCAACAAAATTATAATCATCACCCCACCCCTCTCCCCTCACCCCATCTCCTCTTCTACCCCTCCATCACTTCCGCATTAAAAAAATGATTATAAATAGTGACCAACTGGACTGTTCTCTAGACTTACAAAAAAGTCATAGGCCAAAGCTGCTGAATCGAATATACTACGCGAGTTATTCTGCGATAAAACTGGAATGAATATCTTCAAGCTTTGACATGAAAGAATATGATTAGGAGATATTTTGCATCCACAAATGCAAACTATATTTTTGACATATTTTTTTCTTTTGAAAGCATCAACTTTCCATCTATACATTAAGGAAAGTATTTTTTTTAGTCGTAATAAAGTTATCTTTTATATTTTGAATATTAAAATGGTCTTGGTTGTTTTTTGACGTTTCACTTCATTTTGGAAAACATTCCAAATGTGCGACCTTAGTAGGCCATAATGCTCGTGCAAGGAAAGATGAAAATGAAGGTATTCAGACTGAGAACCACACTTAGCGCCATGTTTAGCTGCCCTGTCTACCTTTTCGTTATAGTATAAAGAACAGTGAGATGGTATCCAACAAAACGTTATCTGGGTGCCCCTTACAATTAGCATGTGTAATAAACAACTGATTTCCATAATCATTTCTGGATGGGTGTGCAGTTGTAAGGCTTGTAATGCCTGCAAAGGGAAGTTGATCAAATAATTTAGGGCCATAAGTATTGCTGTTAGTTCTCTCTCTCTCTTCTCTCTCTCTCTCTCTCTCTCTCTCTCTCTCTCTGCTCGTGTGTGTGTGTGTGTGTGTGTGTGTGTGTGTGTGTGTGTGTGTGTTTGTGTGTGTGTGTGTGTGTGTGTGTGTGTGTGTGTGTGTGTGTGTGTGTGTGTGTGCGGTGCGTGCGTGCGTGTGCCGTACGTGCGTCTGTGTGTGTGTGTGTGTGTGTGTGTGTGTGTGTGTGTGTGTGTGTGTATGTCTGTCTGTGTGTGTGTGTGTGTGCATGCAATCTAGTTTCATTCTGGTCTCAGGACTACAAGGTGGGACACGCACTGTACTCTCCTTTTGTCCGTTCATAATCCAACCCAGCGTCAGCCTGGCCCCTGACACATCTGTACTGTTAGTCCGGAAATTTGAGCAACAGTCTGTCAGAAGGGGACAAAACTCTACCGTGTGGTTCCAGTCGTCTCACAAAGCCCGTTATCCACAAAACTCAGAACAGGAGGTAGTTGGATTAAAAAAAATCCAACGAGTAAATGCCTTTGATGTGTTTCGAACTGATGACACTCCAGCCTGCACGTGCGCGAACCACGGAGCAATAGAGAGCTTTTCCTCTTTCTCTGGGAACACTCGGAGAGTCTGGTGTAGAACCGGGTGGGCAGGTCTTGTGTCATTGGATGTCTGTGTCAGACATTGTTCACCACAGCTCTTGAAGTGTCGTCTACACATCACGGACATTGCTGCAGGCGGCCTACACTGTTGTTACAGCGCAAAGTGCTACAGTCTAAAGATTTGTCGCGAATCGCATGGAAGGTGGTCAGTGCCTCTGAAATGTCGCGAGGCTTCACAAAGCAGGAATTCTCTGCGAGGGGTCGCCAGGTTCTGTCATGACAGCGATAGTACGAGGGGAGGAACGTCAAGATTAGTTGCAATTTGCAGTGAATCGAAAAGATAGCACACATATGGTCAGGTTTTTGTGTGCAATCTTTTTGAAGAGATAAAGTATCTGTAGCTCTCTCTCTCTCTCTCTCTCTCTCTCTCTCTCTCTCTCTCTGTGTCTGTCTGTCTGTGCCTGTCTGTATCTGACTCTCTTTCTGTCTGTCTCTGTCTCTGACTCTCTGTGTCTCTGCCTGTCTGTCTGTCTCTGTCTCTCTCTCTCCCTTCTCTCTCCTCTCTCTCTCTCCCTCCTTCCCATTCTCTCTCTCTCTCTCTCTCTCTGATTCATTCCCCTTCCCCTTACTACTCCCCCCTCCCCCCCCTCTTCTCTCTCTCTCGTCTCCCCCTCCCTCTCTCACCAATGTACAGCGATGATGAAATGTATGCGAGTCTTGTCCAAACTAAAAACACACGAATTCCAAAGGAAATCTGCGTCCAAATTGATCGCCTGACTGAAAAAAAGAGTCATCTCACTATGACACGGATCAAGATTTGTCACAACCTGTAACAAGAGGTGGGAGCGCCAAGCGTTGGGGACGCCCTGCCACATTTTGTCACATTTGTCACATAGAACGGTGGACTGCTGTCTACAGACATCATTGCTGGCCACTGTTTCGCATTTACACAGAAGTGGTCAGATTTTTCCACTGGTATCTGGTTACTCACCACATCGAATCACTTTAAAACAAGCAAAACAGGCACGCCCACACATTAAGTACTTCGTCTTGTACTTAAGGAAAGTAAAAACAAACAAACAAAACAAACAAACAACAACAACAACAACACACAAGCAAAAAGAAAAACTCACAGGCATGAACACTCTATCAAAATCATAAAAAGGAATTTTGAACACAAAAAAATAAACAATACTCTTAAAACTGAAAGGCAGGAAGATAAAAGACACAGCTTACATTGCCCAGTTGTAACAAAGGATAAACGTTCCATAAAAAAAATACATAATTTTGAGCAGACAGGCTATCAATGGGTGAATTATCTCAAAACACAGACATGAACATTCTGGGAAGAGGAACATA
>JADBJO010022852.1:0-2500 GCA_016801955.1 Conus betulinus
TGAATGGCATTTGGAATGTTGGCACCTGAAAACGTCGTGTCTTCCACGTTTGGACAAATGAAGTGTTTTGCTCGTCAATTCAAAAAAAAAAAAAAAGGAAAGAAAACAAAGGAGAAAATAACCCTAAACTTAATTCGCAGCCTTGCGTAACACCTCTTGGATAAGTGAAGTATTGGGCCCATGAACAATTGTCATGCACAACGGCCATAAAAGTTATGAATTCTTCAGTTCTCCATGTACCTTGAAAATCTGGAAGTCGGAAATCTTTAACGTATACCATGATATATATTTCTGTTTACTTAAGTCGAAGGTTTTTCTGACGTGGGAGGAAATAAGTAAATAATCTTCAGTCTCCAGAAAAGTGCTTTTGAATGAAAGAACACAGTGTGAAAATATTACAACAGAATTGTATATCCATCATAAACCTTGCTCACTCTTTCAGAGTTTTGTTCTTCCCTCTTTGCACATGACGCCAGATATTAACCTCATTTTGTACACATTCGACAGACTGTGTTATATTAACCTCATTTGTCCACTTTCGACAGACTCTGTTACTCCCATATAACCATCTGGATTTTTGTTTGCAATCACCCTGTTAGAGAGAGAGGGAGAGACAGACAGAGATTGAGGGGGTTGGGGGGGGGAAAGGTTGGGGGGGGGGGGGGGGTGGAGACGATGGGGATGAGGATGGGGGTGGGGATGGGGAGGAGAGCTTAGCCCAGTGCTGTGTAATAAGGCGAACACAGCGAGCCAGCCAGCTGTGTGGGGTGGTGGCTGGCAGCATAAAAAGCCATCTGTGGCAGACCGCGGCATGAGGTTATCTGGATAATTTCCAGCCGACAGCCTTCAACGTGCGAAAGGCTTGTTGCACAGCACTGCTTCGTGTTTTATGCCCTTGTCTCTGAGGGAAACCTATATAACCGGAAGGTAAATGATTTTTTGCGTCTTAAAATTTCATGCGCGTGTGCGTTGGTGTGTAGGCCTTCGTGTGTATGTGTGTGTGTGTGTGTGTGTGTGTGTGTGTGTGTTGCTTTGATTTGTGTTTCTTCTCTTGTTTGCTTTTTGCTAAGGCAACGTAGCTTTATTGTCCACTCTACGCGTCTTTTTCACAAAGATCTAAAGACATAGAGGGGGAAATGAGAAGATAGATTAAAATAATTAAAGGTCAATCCCGCCCCCCACCCCTCTCCTCCCATTCTCTGGTCCCATAGACTCTCTCTCTCTCTCTCTCTCTCTCTCTCTCCTGTGTACACAAATAGATAGATGAATAGACAGCCAGCTGGACAGATAAAATACATAGATAATCTGTCTTTTTTCGTATCTTGGTGGAAGGCTTTTTGACCAGCGCTTTTCCCTTATTTTGTGGTATCTTTTTTAACTTGTTTTTATTTTGTTAAATCAGTGGAGGACTACATCTTTGTGAGGAAATCTAAGTATAGATTATTCATTAGTAGTAGATCTCAACCACTGTCAGCAAAGATTGGAATTACAAAACTTATGTTCGGGATCTCAAACAATGGAGTTAACTTCTCTTGCTGTTATCAGATACAGATCTCACTAACGTTCCTTCAGATCTTCAAAGCTCAAAATAATTTCGCTTTTATTGCATTAATTGTAATATCATTCCACAAAACTCCTATTATTCTGTTTTCTCCCAGCTTGCTTTCTCTCAGTTTTCTATGCAAAGCCACATCCAGACTCATTTAGTGGTAATCTCAGCGCGAGCTGTCCACGAGGGAGTTTGAAACAAACAGCAGTCAGTCCATGCACCACACCCGATAGAACCTGCGCTGCTCTGAGCGATGCTCAGTAGTATCTATTTTCCTACGCCATCTTTCGTTGTCAGATCTAGGAAGCCATTGGGCTGTACGGATTTCTCCCGTGAAGTACCACCGAATCCTGTGCGGAGTTAGACCCTATTGGCGAACTGTTCGACATCACCGAATCTGCTGATGAAGCATACTCAGAGGCCGAAAGGAACTCCAGTCTGGCGCATTAGTTCTAAATTCCTTCAAAAACGTTTGTCGTGTTTTTGCTTCACGTTGATGAAACTCGTTCACGCGCGATCGCCACATCGCCACCCCCCCCTGCCCCTCCACCCTTTCCTCCCGTTCTCCATTACCTGTTCATGTAACTTCTAGAACAATGGCTCCTTCAACCGTGTAGATCAATCCATCAAACATAAATGCCGCAGAATCAAATCACAGCTGCCCACATTGTTGAATTTAGGCTGACTTTTTTCTCTCTCACTCCATCTCTATCACATTATTGACTGGTAGACATCTCTCTCTCTCTCTCTCTCTCTCTCTCTCTCTCTCTCTCTCTCTCTCTCTCTCTCTCTCTCTCCCCCCCCCCCCCCCCCTCTCTCTCTCTCTCTCTCTCTCTCATCCAACAGCACTGGCTAAAACAGTAGACTGTATAAGTTCAACCTAAGTATTGACATTTCTTCGTCTCTGTTACTCTTCACCTCCACCTGTCTGTCTGTCTGTCTGACTGTCCG
>JADBJO010022852.1:17500-22500 GCA_016801955.1 Conus betulinus
ATTATTGACTTGAAGATCACGTCTGCGCAGTCAGCACTGGAGGGACACCATCACGGACCTTTGAATTGCCTATGACGCCGATGGCTGGGTATGCAGTGATCACGAACTCGTCAAACTCGTTTAAAGACTGAATGAAACATTACGACAGATGACATGGAAAACAGCCCCGAGGAAGCCAGCTTGATGGCCAGACACACAACACCATCGATACTGAGATACCTATCCATGACCAGAAGCTGGAAAATATTTTGCAGTTCGTTTACCTGGGATCCATTATTAGCATTGAGGGATTAAAAAAACAAACAAACCAGAAACCCTCTTACAGCGAATCTGGAAAGAAGACTCCCAGCCATGGGAATGAAGTGTAACTGCATCATACTAAACGTCAGATATGTTGATCATTCGTCAAACCATTAAAGCAGCACGTCCGACCATATGAAGATTTTTTGACAATTGTTAAAAAAAAAAAAAAAAAGGAAGAAAGAAAAAGGGAGCCACGTTAGACTGGTCAGGAATAGGATCTAATGCCTTGCTCAAAAAGCTCTACATGGCATTGTTGGGGAGGAGAGAGAGAGAGAGAGAGAGAGAGAGAGAGAGAGAGAGAGAGAGAGAGAGAGAGAGAGAGAGAGGAAAAAACATACAAAACAACCGATGGACTGACAATATGTTTGTTTTGGATTAGGTTTTTGTTTTATTGTTTGTTGTTGTTGTGTTGTTGTTGTTGTTGTTGTTGCCTTAAAAACACTAACTATTACATAGACAGATGGAAAAAGAGTTTTTTTGCAAAATCATATGTAGTTTAGCATTATTGCCATGAAACTCTGCGAGTACATGTCCGTATATGAATTATACTTGAATGGTACTAATTAACATTGTATACCACTGTGTATGGGTGTTTCAGTCATTCTTCGGTTAAGATTTTCTGTCTAGATATGTGTTCAGGGGGTCTCAAAACTAGCTGTATTTTAAAAAATAGATGGCACCTTTAAAAGACGGAAGTATTTTTTTTTTTATCGTATTTCTAATTCTTTTAGAGAGAAAAGTATCCTAAAGCCGCCCCCCCCCCCCCCCCCCCCCCCCCCCCCCCCCCCCCCCCCCCATCCCAACTCCCCGAAAAAAATCAGTATACGATCAGGTAGTTTTAGACCGTGCTTGCAACTCAGCTTAAAAGTTGGCATTACCAGAGAAGAGAAGACTGGTACTACAGAGAAGACTGTAAAGACTGTGACGTGAATTCCATAGGGGATTAATCTAATTTCCGTGATAAATCACAAGTTAAAAAAAAAAAAAGTCACGAGAAATTGAAAAAAAAAATTGTTGTTTCTTACCATCTAAAAATCTGTTTGGCAATATTTGTTGTGGGAAAATCAGACAGAATCAGCATAACTGCTTTTTCTTTTTTTTTAAACTGACGATTTGTTTGTTTCTGGTGTATCCACTTTTTCTGAGAGTGTCTGGAATAGTCTATTAAAATGTACTGGTGACATTGTAACTTCCGTGCACAAAACTGGAAAGAGAGTCACGCGAACAAGTCTCTTTTTTCTTGTTGTGCTGTTGGTGTGATATGGAGAAATTCGTTTGATATTGTTAAAAAAAAAATGACAACAGAAAATTCACCATCATCACCATCACCGACCTCTGACACATATATACTGATGAAAATTAGTTTAGAATTTCTGACTCATTGACACGGGGCAATATTGTAATTTGTTGGGTAGTTTCTTAAACTACATCCTCTCCATTTACAATGTTAACATTATATTGACTGGTGAGGACTGACTATGACGAGAGAGAGAGAGAGAGAGAGAGAGAGAGAGAGAGAGAGAGAGAGAGAGAGAGAGAGAGAGAGAGACGAGAGAGAGAGAGAGCAAATTACGTTTGTCTTCTACAAAACCTACAGTCGTCTATGTTCGCTAACTTTCTTTTAATATGTGATCAGCAATGTGCAAAAAACAGCAACAACATCAAAAAAACAAATAAATAACAATGAAAACAACAATACACACATAAAAGAACGACGCGCGCATACGCACACACACACACATAAACGCGCGCGTGCGCGCGCGCGCGCGTGCACACACACACATACACACGCACGCGCGCACACACACACACACACGCGCGCGCGCGCATGCATGCACACACGCACGCACGCATGCACGCATGCACGCACGCACGCACGCACGCACGCACACACACACACACACACACACACACACACACACACACACACACACACACACACACACACACACACACACACACACACACGAAAACATAGGTATAAAAACAGGTGTAATACCCAACAATTTAATTTGTTGTGGACTTGATTTCCTTTTCACCAGGTGGCTGTAGTGGTGCCTTGAAGAAGAAAGACATCATGGAAGTATGGTTGTCCAGGAGAACCATGTCGTGGCCTATGACCGGTGAACGAGATGCTCTAGATCTTCCTGGCTGATTAACGCCCACACTGAAGCATCAAGGAAAACATGCTGCTCCTCTATAGGAACGAACAGAGGACTCGGTTTATCCAGACGTGCTGCCGCTCGAGTATCTTGAACTGCAAAGACGACGATCTACGCTTGTGGCCAGTTGATCATCGAGAGTGTTCTGTGTTGCTTTCATTGAGGCCACCTCATTGTTGTAATACTATCACATGTCATTCCGCACCCAGTCACAATTAGAGCTGATTTAC
Organism: Conus betulinus; assembly: GCA_016801955.1. NCBI lineage: Eukaryota > Metazoa > Mollusca > Gastropoda > Neogastropoda > Conidae > Conus > Conus betulinus. The sequence continues at coordinate 20,196 of JADBJO010022852.1, forward strand.
AATGCATGTGTCTCCTTCACTTTATGGATTCGTTCCTACAGGCCTACATCCCAGTTTCCGCTTACAGTTCTTAGGCGAACCCAACCGTCTGTCCTCAGTTTCCACACGGGGGGTCCTTTGTGATAAGATGAACCATTACTGGATGAAAAAATGCTGGACGTTGACATTTCTCAGCTGAGAGAGTTCAGATACATTCAAGACACCAGCATGATCCACTTTCCACTCAACGACAGCCTGGATTCTCATAATGCAAGCGGCGGCTCCAATCTGTCTTCCCTCGATCACAACGACAGTGAGTGGCGAGGGAGCGGGGTGATATCGGAGGGGGCCATGGCGGGGCTGATCGTGCTCTACAGCCTCACCATCGTCCTCTCCGTGCTGGGCAACGTGCTGGTGATCACGGTCTTCGTGCGAGGTCGTCAGTGCCGCACGGACATCCGGCCCTTCCTCATCAACCTGGCTGTGGCGGACCTCATCATGGCGCTTTTCTGCATGCCTTTCACCTTCACCTTCGTCATGCTGGGCACCTGGATCTTCACCAAGCCCATGTGTCCCTTCGTGCTGGTCATGCAGCACCTGTCCGTCTCAGCCAGCGTCTTCACCAACATGGCCATCAGCGCCGACCGCTTGCTGGTCGTCGTCTTCCCGTTGCACTCGCGGGTCATGACGGCACGTGCCAAGTACGTGCTGACGGCGATCTGGACCTGCGCCGTGGCCCTGTCCTCTGTGCAGTGGGTGGTGGGGGCGAGCCAATGAATGGCCCGATGGGGCGGTCACGTGCGATGAGGACTGGGGGTCGCAGCGTGCCAGGCGGACCTTCACTTTACTGATGCTAGTGGTGACCTACGTAGTTCCGCTCAGTATTGTGGCGCTGGCCTATGGCGTGGTGGGCAAGGTGTTGTGGACGAGGGCCCCTCCGGGCAACGCTCACCACCTCAGGGACACACAGCAACTGCAGGCCAAGAGGAAGGTCAGTGGAGGGGTCAGGTGATGGAGGTCAGGGAACCACCCTTGCGTGAGTGAGTGACTGAGTGAGTGAGTGCGTGCGCGCACGCAGGCGCGCGTGTGTGTGCGTGTGTGTGTGTGTGTGTGTGTGTGTGTGTGTGGTGTGTGTGTGTGTGTGTGTAGCCGGCGTGCTACCCACTGCGCCTAGCCGTTTTTAATTCTATAACTGCAGAATTTGATCATACAATTTATAAATAAACGCTATTAGTTCAAACAAACAAACAAACAAACAAACAACAAAAAACCTAGTCAGCAAGTCAGGCGAGGTCAAGTCATAGTTTATAGCGCAGCCGTCCTCGGAGACCAACCCGGACGGCAAACAGGTCAAAAACGGAAGTATAATACAAGTTGAAATGCCAAGTCTGAAAATACAACAACAAAAAAAAAAAAAAAAAAAAAAAACCCACACACACACACAATCAGCGAAAGAGAGATCGTTACACTAATGTATTTTGACAGATCCATATTCAACATTAGTTTCATCTATAATCGTAAGTTGACGATTTCCATCTTTAATTAATACTCGGTAACTGTTAAAAGTGGACAAAACAACAGTAACATCAATCAGTACGTCAGCCATTGCGATTCTTCCTTCCACATCTTTGTCAAGTGGAAATCTGTGATAGGTTTTGTCAAGAAAAACATCAAACATGGACGAAAGCTATTCAGATCTCTTTGAACAAACTTAACATTCTATCACTGGTTTACACTCATTCATCTTACAGGCACTGCGCTCGTACTATTGATATGCAAAGCTGTAGAACGTGACGAAAAAGGAGGGTAACTCTTGCTCCCATGATGAAATAATGACACGCTCACAACTCGAAACGAATACTGCTTACGACACCATGTACCAAATCACCAAGCAGAAATGACAAATAGAAGACACAGAACAAACAAGGAGACATCCCCTGATGTAGATAATCTCTATGGAATCTACGCTGCTGGCAACCAAACTCGTTTGTCATAATAGGAGCCGGAATGGCGCAGCTAGTAGAGCATAATGATCCTGGGGTTGCCAGTTCAAATTACCGCCAGACCGTTTTGGCACGGGGGTTGGGGAGGGAGGGGTGGGGTGGGGGGGGGGATGTTCTTCGAAGGTAACATTTGTTCCCGAAAAGCCCTTCAAATGAGACTATTAAACGAGGTTCTGCATAGTATCTCGCACTCAAGTAACATCCAATTTTCGGAAGAGCAGGCTAATTTGGCTGTTATTAGCCTATAGATGACACGTTATAAATAGCCTGCACACTGTGGGAAATGTCGGAAAGAATCATAGAGAAGGAAAGAAAAACAGGAT
>JADBJO010022853.1:0-27337 GCA_016801955.1 Conus betulinus
TGTGCATGTGTGTGGTATTCCTGTGGCTCTGATTTGCAGCCATACGCATCTATTCTGCATATTATGTGTCCAATATGTTGTGTGTGTGTGTTGTGGTGTGTGTGTGTGTGTGTGTGTGTGTTGTGTGTGGACCACAAGTTCCCAGCCAAGACTGAAGCTAAAGAATCCACGTCTGCATTCAAGGAGTGTACCATCTTCCTTTTGCATTTCAAGTTTGCAGAAACTATCAAAAAATACACAAACGGAAAGTAAAGGCCCCTTCGTCAAGCTATCATGTCCTTTCCCTATCATATAGTGACCGTTAAGTTCGTTATAGAGATGTCACAAACCCCCCCCCCCAAACCCCCCTTCACAAACCCACCACCCTCGCTCAACACAACCCCTTGGGGTGGATATAGACACGGAAACATGCCTGCCAGAGAGAAACTCAATGCCGTAAGAAGATTTGGCAGAGGCGTACGAGACACCTCTGCCCCCTGAATCTAGGATATTAAACAGACATTACCTCAGCAAAACTGAACAATTCGAATGAGTTATGTGAAGGAGCGAACAATATCCAAGTGTCAACAATTTTTTCTGGTCAACTTATAATGAACACAATTACTTGCTCCGGAAAATCCAAAACCAACGCTGATGTGACCCACAAAAAACTCAAGACACAATGTGAGGACGGGTCGCCCTACGTACCGTGCCATAAACACGTGATCCAGAAATTTGGGGAGGAAGAAAGTAGTGGACAGTTACAAACCACACCTACTCAGACCTCGGCATGGATGATGAAATTACAGCCTCGAACTGGATTACACACATAGCTCAATGCACTAAGATAGCGCTCCAGGTCCGCAATTTATTACATGGAAACTCTGAAACAATCAATGGCAAAAAAAAAAAAAAACTCGCAAGAAATCTTAAAATTCTACAAATCCTACCATCAATCAAGCGTGTTACAGAACCGGTAAGAATTACATGGCAAAGGCTGCCGCTTTTGCCTATGAACGTATCGAAAGGATCTCAAAGACAAAGAAAACTGGCCGTCTGCAAAGAGACCCTGGAAAGCGCATACACAAGTCATTCATCGCTTCTCATCGGACTCTAGTATGACGAGTGATGCGAAGGCTGAGAGTCGGTTTGACTGGAGTTAGTCACAACTTCGACAGAGAGTCAAGTAAGACGTAGGCTGCACAACAACGTAACGTGCGAAAACTACAACTGACGCCTTTGAAAAAGACAAACAAGCGTTACCAAAATGCGTCCCGTCTTCCACATTTAGACCCCAAACCTCCAGTACCTACTCCAAGCAGGTGTCTGGATACAAATGGGTCCCAACAAGCCTCACAAGCTTTCCCTCTTGTGCCCCCCAACTTGTCGCAATAAACATTCAACGATTTCCATCCCCTTCTTACCTGTATCGATACTGCCCCCCACCTGAGCTAGGAAAAGTCCTCAAATGATGTGCAGTATTTTTCATCACGATTTTAGTTTCGTCAGGTTTTTTAATCAGATACGATTCTAGCTTTTGCTTTTGTATGTTAATGCCATATCCTTAAATGTCAGACCCAGGCTTATCCTTGTGGATCACAGATTTCCTCATCTCCAGATCCCATCCAGTGCGCTATCAATCTGTCATGTCATCTGTCCTCTTTTGTTCCACAGGTTCCCCTCAAGGTACCGTTCTTTCTCCTGTCCCTGTCTTTACTCTGTACACCAACGACTGCATTGGTACAGAGAAACACCAGTCATAAAATATTCAGGATGATACAGCCCCTTTGTAGACCTTTCCAATCTGATGTAACATATTTTGATGAAGTTGAGCGTTTCAAGCACCTGGTGTAAAGAAAATTATCTTGAGCTTAACGTAAAAAAAAACAAAGGAGATGATCATAGATTTTAGGAAAGCGCGAAATTTATGTGCCTGATCTTTACATTGATGGAGAAAAGTGGAACGGGTAGAGGAATACAAATATCTGGGCACAACGTTAGACAATAAGCTCACTTTCAATACACACACCAGGTCCGCATACAAAAAATGCCAAACCAGAATGTATTTCCTACGCAAATTGAGGAATCTGCATGTCCAGCCAAAATTCTTAAAACTTTTACAGGAGTTTTATTGAGTCTGTCTTGACTTTTTCATGCATTTGCTGGTATGGAAATCTTAATTTGAAAAACAGCAAACTCTTGGATAGCGTTGTGAACATCTGTGGTAAGATTGTTGGTGAGAGACAGGAGAGTATGAGTGAGTTGTATGAAAGGCGTGCGGTCAACAAGGCTCGTGCGATTGTTAGTGACAGTGGGCACACGCTTGCGCGACAGTTTGAGCTCCTTCCCATCAGGCAGACGATTTGTGTCCCCAGAGCTAAGCTGATTCGCACAAAAAAGAGCTTGTGTTCAAATCCATTGCGCTTTTAAACAACACCGCGTGTAAGAAAGAGGCGGTGGATCACCTGTGACTGAGCAAGCGGGAAAAGTATAGATGCTGGAGTGTGTGTGGTGGTGTGGGTGTGTGTTGTGTGTGTGTGCATGTGTGAATGGTCCTGAAGCAGTGAGATAGATAGAACTGTCTGGAAATGTATGATCTTATGGATATTAATGATGGAATTTTTTAATGATAAGTCCGCTCACCTCTCTCTCCGCTCTATCTCTCTCGCCCTCTCTCTCTCTCTCTCTCTCTCCATACGTGCACACATGTATGTATATATAATTATGAGTGGCTGAGTGACATGCTTTATTTGCACTACCAAAAAGGAGAAAGATGAAATTCCCCATTTGGTGATACACGCATGTTTTATTGTTTGAAAGTAATTTTAATTTTCAGTGTCACGTTTGTAACTATAATATGTATGTCTTACTTTTAGGGCAGCGGTCACGAATGTAATTTCTCTTTTTAATCCTGACTACAGATTGTGATTGCCAAAATACGTTGACACTGAAATGTTACGTGACCTATTTTCGTCTTCTGCTGTCAAAGTGTTGAAACAGGTCTCTCAAAGATGTTTCACACCAGATCTAACAGCAATAGGAGCTTGAACATTGATAGATTGAAGGGATCTTCTGTATGCACATTATCTTTCAGCACATCCCTTGGAATTCAATCAGGGCACAAAAACTGGTTTTGTATGATCATCCTGTCTTCAATACTTAAAGGACACGTGATGGATACCTTCACACTAGATCCACAGTCAAGCCTGTCGGTTCCTTCCCGTAATTACTAGGCTAAGTGTATTAGTCGCTTCTTTATTTTGTAATGATGTCAATGTAAAACGTGGGGGGATGGGATAGAGGCTGTCCTGGGGGATAGGGGTGAGGGAAGAGGAGTAAGCATCATGGAAGTGTTTTCTTCGTGGTTTGTGGTGTATAGTATTGAGTGGTCAAGTAGAGGGGATAGGAGTAATCGACGGACGGAAAACGTGGGATCGCTCGTGCAGAAGTCTTGCGCCAGAGCATTGTTTGCCCATTGTGAGTCTGTAATAACCCGAGTCAGCGCATGCATGCTGAGCCTGAAACACCAGACAGCTCGGAGTGATTGATGGGTTACCCTGTGGGATGGGAGTTGAAGCAGAGAGCCCGTGAATGATGTGTTTACCTTAAACTGCCTCTCTTTACGTTTAGGCAGGCAAGCCAAGGTTGGTCCTGTTGACACATGGTGACTCAACCTAAATGGTGAACAATCAATGAAGCTTCTATACGAAGTACATGCATGGATGTTCCGACTGATAAGGAATTTTTTTTTCGTGCAGAATAAATTTCGCCAGGGACAGAGTTTTCCTCAGCGGCTTATGGGTGCTACTCTCTGACTTGCGTTCATGCGCATACCACAAGTAGGTATAATTGCCGCCTTCTATCACAGAGATCCGTGTTAGATTAATTCAGTGAGCATTTGTCTGCACCAGCTGATGATTGTGAGTTCAAGCTGCTTGTGCTGTTTGCTTGTTTCGGATTGACAAAAAGGTCTCTCTGTTCTAGCATGCAAATGAGGCATGATTCAGTCCTCATAAAGCTCTCGGTCTACCTAGCAGTAAATGAGTGCATGAGTTTCAGTCCACAAAGGCTCTCTTCTCTTTCTACCTAGCAGCAAATGAGTGCCCAGTATGATTCAGTCCACATAAGGCTCTCTGTCCACTTGGCAGTAAATGAGGTGCATGATTTCCACAGTCACTGTTTCTCTCGTGGATCAACAGGGAAATTCTGGATGCAATATGAGTGGTTCAGGTCTGGAATTTGGGTTGTTTAAAAGACTGGCGACTTCCGAGAGAACAGTTCACTGCTCCTGTGGCACACCCACGGCGATTGGTCGATGGACCCGTGGTGACACCTTCTGGCAACTCCTTCCTGCCAACTCCTGCATTTGCCGGGCGCGCTTGGCCCCATACTGTACTGGCTTGTGTCCTTTTCCATTAAATTCTGTCGACAAAGCCGCGAGAGGAATTTTCTGGCGATTGGGCACCACACCCAAAGATCTCCACCCAACTTGGCCATGGACTACGCCCGTGGAGAGGCCTTTCCAGTCTTCGCTATCCCAGCGACAGACTTAACCATGTTTTCATGACTGTACCTGCAGCAGCTGCTAACAGAGTCCTGCCACTCGAGGAATTGGGCTCTTTCGCCACCAGCAACTCCCCAACATGACTGATTCATGGCGTAATCACCTTTCGTCTCTTCCATACAGATGAATGCCGTCATGTTTCATCACTCGAATCATCATCATCGGAGGCGATGGGACTGCAGCTCATCATCAGCTCATCATCATCATACATGCAACATGCTGCATACATGCATACATACATGCATCCATCTATACATACATCAACATACTATGCGGAAAACTTTTTATTGTTATACATGTGTCGTGAACAGCCCAGTTTCACATCGCTCTATACCTATATTACCTATTTGTGTCGCTAACGTAGACAAGATTTGAAGATGTTGAAATCTACAACATCAATGTTTTCCAAACACATCAATTTGGAAACAGATTTTCAAGCTTTTAATTGGAAAAATTCAATAGAATGGACTGAATCGACTGACAACTTTCATAATGATTTTATTACAGTCATCTCTAAGTTCAGTAAACAGGCAAGAAGGGTCTTGAATAATATTTTCTGAATTGACTTTTGGCATTCTTGTTTTTTTTAACGTGGATTTTATTTACCCTCCCTAGTTCCCGAAACTCGGTCATGATGGGATAATCAAGGGCATAGAAAGTATTCATAAAATGTGACGATCTTCAGTTTATAATTGATGACAATTATCTTTTCACACAAGTTTACGCGGAAAACTTAGGCATTGAAGGCTCAAAATAATCCCCGAACATTAAACATTTTTTTATCATTTCTCAATCTGGAAAAACTAGACGTTTTTTTTCTACAAATTTCGGAGTTTATTCATGCCAGTTTCTGCAGCATATGGTGGTTTTCCCCGTTGTGGGTGATTTCCTGTGCAGAGATCCCACTTCCATACTAATGCCGTCAAAAGTAACAGTAACACGTAGCGTTAATAGCCAAAGGTAGACAGAATGGCCTTGACAACATTTCATAAGGAAATCAAGCTCATAGTCATCAATGGTGATGGCTGGTGGTGACAGGCGTGTCTTGACCCAGGACATTTGTTCTTCTTTAGGCTGATAGTCAGACCAAAGTCTTTGCAGGCCTAAGCGAAGCGGTCCATCAGTGACGCAATTCCCATTGGGTGTGGGTTCGCAACAGCGTCATCATCGGCAAACAGCATATCTCTAATGAGGGCTTTCGGCATGGGACCTTTGTCCTTGCTCTTAGACGGGGCGAGACTGAAAAGCCTGCCATCTGATCTGGTCCGCAGGTAGATTCACCTCTGGCGCTGTTGCTGAAAGCATGCCTCAGGAGAGAGTGCCAAAAAGATCCAAAGAGGGTCGGGGCGAGGACGCAGCCTTGTTTGGACACCACGGTGTATGTCGAAGGGCTTGAGAGGTTACCATGAAATGCACAGTCCCTTTCATGTTTAAGTGGAAGGACTCAGTTAAGCTTTGCTTTCGTTGTTGTTGATGAGGTATTGTCGTTGTTTTTGTTTTGTTTGTTTGTTTTTGTTGTTTTCTTTTTTTTTTTCTTTTTTTTTTTTTGGGGGGGGGAGGGGGCAGCCAATCTTTTGGAGAGCCTTAAAAAGACCATCTCTGCTGATTAGGTTGAGGTTTTGGTGAGGTAGAGATAAATGTGACATACAAGGAGCATCCGCTGCTCTCTGAGCTTCTCTTGGAGTTGGGCAATGTCTACCGTGGATCTCTCTGCTCGCAAAGTCACACTGTCATTCGGGGTAGACAGGTTTCAGCCAGCTGCTGGAGGCGGATCGGGAGGACCCGGAGCGCAGAATACCAATGATGCTAAGAAGAGAGATGTCTCTGTTAGTTATTGCAGCTCGCGTCGCTCTCGTCCTTGGTTTGTACAAAGGATGACAATTTTGGCATGCTCTGTTTTCCTGTGGTACAAAGCTCTCTCAGTCACAGCACCCGACAGAGAACTGTGTGCAAAGGGTGCAGATGTGTAGTCTTGCAGTGGTTTGCTGGAGAGGAATGCCATCATTGCCAGGTGCCTCTGCCTGATGCCAGGCTGTCAATGGCCTTGCTGATTTCGCCCACGGTTGGCTCTAAACGTCATTCTCTTCCATGACTGGCATGTACTTGATGGCGTTAAGGGCTGAAGACGTCACTGTGTCTCTCGGTGTCTACCATCACCGATAACTTCTCCCTTGACACTGAGATCAACAAGAGGATCAGGAAGGCAGAGCCACAACCACTTGCTCACACAAAGAGTGTGGACAAATCCCAAGCTGACCACAAAGACAAAGAATGGCTGTGTGTAAACGCCTACGTTCTCAGGACTTGCCATAAGGCAGTGAGACGGGACGCAAGCATTGCTCGCCAGGAGAATAGAGTCAAATCCTTCCACCATTGTACACTCAGCATCTCCTGGCAAGACAGGGTGACAAAAATCGAAGTCCTGCCTCGCGCTGGCTTCCCTACCATGTATATTTCTGCTGATATAGCGTCGGCTGTCTTGGCTGAGCCACGCTGTGGCCTCATGGAGAATGGTAGCATCCAAAAAGACGTCTTCTATGGAGAGCTTGCTGCAGGGCAGAGAGCCATTGGCCCCCCACAGCTGAGATATTACAAGACGTTTGCAAAAGAGATATGAAGGTGCTTGCTGAGATCAACACGGAGTCCTGGGAGGACCTCGCAGCAGAACGCAACAGCTGGAGAAGCACTCTCAAGAAACAGCTGCAGATCGGACGAAGACAAACTGACAGCTGCTGCCAGCGCAGAAAACCGAGCCCAGCAGAAAGGGATGATGACAGCCAACAACCAGTGTCAAACTACAGATGTGACAACTCCGACAGAGACTACCACTCTTGCATCGGTCTCTAAAGCCCACAGGCGACGCTGCTCGGGTCGAGCAGACAGCCCAGACAGATAGCTAATCTTAGGTCGGATATACTTTATCCATGGTCGGCTATGACCGACGGAGGTCTACTACACTATTTTGATAAGGACATACAGCGACCTTTCTCGAACAAAACGCGCACCACAGAATTGATTTAATGATTTGATGGCTCTGTAAAGGATAGACTGAAATTTCTCTAGAACAAAAGGCGAGATACAAGCTGATTTTAAATGAAGTTGAAAATAAAATGAGGCAGGGGTCAGTTACTGATTTTAAATGATTTTTTTTCAGGCCCTAAAAAGGGTATGTATTTTGACAATAGTCAGCAGTGATACTTTAGAATATAAAGATAAAATATTTTCATATAACTTTGTGTGGATATTCATGGGTTTTCCCACATAAAATTAATATTTATACTTTCACTGTTGTTGCAACCTTGTACAGAAATCGATGTTATATCCAAACACGCGCATGACACCAGGCAGTAAGCTACTATGCTGATTTGAAGGGAAAGAATATAAAGCAGGTTTGTTTGTATTTTTTTTTCTTCTTAACATTGTAAGAGTTTTGATTATGACAAGATGAAACCGCCGATTTGACCCCTCATTGTCAGCTAGGCTACAAAGAGGAACTGAATAGGTAGTAGGATCTTATATTATGGTTTATTATGAATTATTATGAATGTGTGAACATCTTCCGCGCACTGTCTTCTTTCTGCGCACATGTAAGCTCTCCTTACTAATTGAAATAAAATGTGGGGAGAGAAAAAAATCGACATTATTAGTTATATATTTAGTTACATCTATACATGTGATTCTATTTTATTTACGATGATCGGTGTTGCAGTTTTTTCTTTTTCTTTTTGTATGTATTTGTTTAATATCCACTACTTACGTATTGACTCTTGAGTTTTTCAGCCATTTTTCTCACACATTTATTTTTGTTTTTCTACTTTTATTTTTACTTGATCCATGGAGTGTTTTGTTTGATGGATAAACTAAGTCGCACTTTTAGCATTTTCAACAATTTCTTTTCCTGCTGTATCGCTAGTCGCTGCGAGGTAACAGTCCACAGGTACAACAAGGGTTAACAGTTGAAGGGAGTGGTAACACGAACACAACCATGGTGTCGTGAATTCTGTTTGACAGCGGCACACGCTCTGTAGACATCTTCATCACCAGACCGAACGGAAGCCAACACATGGCGCTGCTGACTGCCAGCATCCTCATCACGTGAATACAGGAATAAAGACGTTGGTTGACAGGATCTAATGAAAATCTGTATTTTGGTGTACGTCTGCAAATGGCAGTTTGACAGCCTACCAACAATAAACACAGTGAAAATTGATGGCAACGATCACTTTGAACCACCTGAAGTGTTGGTGAGTGTTGTAGCGTTGAAATAAAGCCATTCTGCACAGACCCGACTGGCCAGCGAGGCCCCAGTGAGACAGTTCCAGGAACCAATGGTATCAGACACAAGAGGACGGTTCCACCAATCCACATCATTGCACAGGACTAAAGGGGATGAAGTTTGCCAAGCCTCCATGCATCTTTAGGGAAGCATAAAGCAATGATGTGGTCGAGGGTGATGAAGAAGACAATAAAAGCAGACATGTTAACGGACAGAAAAGAGAGAAAACCCTCAACTTGCAAGTTGCACTTTTTGGTCCATGTTTCTTCAAACTGAATATACCCACCAGAAAATATTGTTTGCCATCAGTACAATGCTCGTGTGAGTTCCCATAAAGATACCAGCAACATGCAAATGAGCAATAGTCATTAAGAATTTGGTTTCAACTACACTCTTGACGAGAAAAGAAATGAATAAACAAAACAGATTTCCCACGATCGCAAAACGCACTTACTAAAGAAAAGAAAACCAGATACAGTTCTGATGGTATCAACGTTTGACATGAAGGAAGAATAGCATGCTCTGCAGAACACAGTCTTTCACGGACTTTTCAGGGAAAAGATTCTCACAACAAAGCCTGTAATCCGAGGCAAAAATGGTTTGAAGATGAAAAGACCTGAAAATATATCTAAAGCAAAAGTGTTTTATTGGATTTCCAGTTATGTCCAGTTCCATTAATTGAGGCATGCTTTTAAAACCCCTAGCTCCAAGAAAATTGATCACAGAAAACGACAGATTTAAATATTTGAGACTAGGCAAATGCATGGACACTTCATTATGAATATATTGAGATATGTATTCGCAATGTCCACACGTATCAAAACATACTTAATCTCCTTTCATAATGTTCTTGTCCTCTTCCATAAAGGATTGTGTTTGAAATGAATAAAGTTTTTAAATTTGGCATTTCAGTAAACATAGTCACATTTAAAAGTTGTAACTGGTTATAGCTAAGGTCAAGACACTGCAAGTTGTCAAGCCTGGCGCTTGAACTATTACCTTGAGAACAGTGAGACAGATTCAGGCCAATTAGATATGCATTTGATTTGAAATCAGCCATGACATCCCTGACCCTGATGCGTCCACATGGCGAAGCTGTGGATAGAGGTCAGAGGGAAACCGTTCACCACAGAAGAAAGAGTGACCTTGACATTGGCATTGTTCAGGACAGAACATGTCACACATCAGTTCATCGTCCTGCTGTGGACACTGTGCCAAACCATCACAGAGGTGATCTTCATGCAGACAAACTTTGGAATCTTTACACAGGTAGTAAATACTGGCAACAACCCTCTCACAGTTGTGCTCATCTTCTCCATGAACACAGTCAGAAAATCCATTGCACCGAGTGTAGACGGGCAGACAGTACAGCCACTCGCTAGTGCAGCCATACTGAGACTCAGGACATGCCTCTCCATCCTTCATACCTGTTGAGTGAAATAACCAGTACCATCAAGTGATGTAAAAACTGATGCTTTTCTACTTTCTCTTCTGTCGGAAAATAAACTGCTTTTTGTTCTGGACAGTTGATCTCATCAGAATCGTCATGACAGTCGGAATATTCATTGCAACGTTTGACTACGCAACGTACACTGAACGTTAGAGCACGTGAAACCATGACATGGAACATGGTCACAGAACGACTCGCACTACCATCTGGACAGTCCTGACGAAAGTCCACAACCAAAGTGTGATGTATTGACAGTCCCATACCATTGCACATAAACATGTAGTTCTGTTTGTGAGGATCAAACCCCCAGCAGCCACGTTAGACAGGTATTTGTAACTGCGATTATGAAACATAGGGATCGGTGGATGGGTTATTTTGCCAATGTTTGTTTTGAGTTTAGACACAGAAAACTGTATGTGTTAGGTGCTTAAGTTCACTTATGAATAAACACTGACGAGTAGGTATGAGAATACTTTTAGGAAAATGTAAACGAGGAAAACGACACAAAGAGAACGAAGAATTGAGGGTAACTGATATTTGCCTTCAAAAAGAAATGCTGCTTTTCCTGTCTTTTTACGTAGCATTGTTTGAATGGTCATTGTAGAAAGTACACCATACCTCGCTACTCTTGTATGGGCGGTACCTTTTGTCTAGACTAAGATGATTTATGTTGTAGATGAACGTATCGTCAGACCATTTACGAAATTTACCGTATATGAAAGGTATGCCATCCCAGCCTGATACAAAGCCAAAACCGACATTAAATGCGACATAGTGTTTGAAGATGTGCAAAGTGTCATCCTTCTCATGCTTTGTTTTTATGGGAAGCCAGTTTCACCTCCAACAACCCCGCATTGGTGATCAAATAGAGAAAGAAACACAGGCTCCTGTGCCCACGATAGTTTGAAACATTTGTTGTGGTGAAGCAACCAGACCTTGACAAACCAGGACTGCTGAAGTGACAATGCTCTGTTTCGTCTCTCTACCATCTTCACACTCAGACCTCAAGTTGCAGTCTGTATGATCCTGAAAATCAACATAATGTGTCACAGAGCAGTTGAACAATCCACTAGGCAGTTTGTGGGGCCTGGACACTCACAGGTAGAGCAGAAATACAGTTTCTGATTGGAGAGTATGGATGGGCTACTTCAGACACGCGTTCAATGTGAAGACCTGATTGTGAGGAATACGAGAGCTGGTGAAGAATTGTCAACACACAAGCACTCTATATTTGTGTTTAACCCGAGTTGATTAATCGATATATAAATTTGAAAGGCATTCCCCGTCGTGAACAGTTTTCTACATAATGCAGGTGAATGTGACTTTTGTATAGCTTTATCATAATAAAATACCCTGTGGTCTGTTATCTCTTGACTAAGATCCACAAACGCCAATAAACGGATCAATCACATATCCAGAACAGTTCGGTTCTCAGTGTGACCACAAGCATAAGACGGTCAAGATAATTCAACCAACTTTAACCAAAGGACTGTTTCTATGAACAATATACACATTCTTTTTAGGTGACAGCGAATACAATTCATCTGCACTGTGACAACAGCATTCCATCTTTTGCACTCCACTAATATATCCCAAACGTTTGACTTGTGTTTTCCATTGACCGCTATCACACCAGTCATATGCCAGACGCTGGAGATGAATAAAGATATACATGCCCTGCGCAACTTCTATGTGCAAGTTACAGAAAGTAGAGGCATCGTCAACACACACCATACACCACTCCCTGGTGGGCCTGAGAACTTTGAAATGTGGTTCATGGCAGTCCGTGACATTAGTAGCCTGCAGGAGTGTGCTCTCTTTGGGCCTTGACTGATGAAGTGCTCTACACCTGGACACATGGACCTCATGCTGGTAATGTTGATGCTGGCGGTGTTCAAGAACGGCTGATCTGTGATGAAATTGAAAACAGGTATCAAAACAGGGATGACATTTCATAAATGGACAGAAACCCTGCACGTTTAAGTGTTCAGAGGGTGCACAACAAATTGCCAGCTCACTTAGACACTCTTGGGTGTTCTTGTCAGGTGACGCTCATGATACATTCTGATCAAACGCATGCTGTGGATCCACGCTGACTCAGCAATAATCTGCCATTTTATTACAACTGTTTTACTCCATTCGTTATTCTGTCTTTCGTCAGATCAAAAAGCCTAATTCCTGTTAAATATTGACCCTGCAATTAACCCTGCATTGTCGTATAAATACTGGCAACATTTGTCTTAGCTAATGGACACTCAGACAAGGAGGTAATTAGGATCGAATACAAATATCCTGAGGAAGACTATAGCTGTGCACAGAATGAGGCGACACAGTCATTCAGTTCCCTAATGACATTTCTTGTCGGAGATGGCTGTATGTCAACACACAACACACTCCAAAAAAGATAGTTTCAAGCATACACACAAAACTCACTTTGTTAGCGCGTTACAGTCATCACATATGTGGGGAAAAGTGTGTTGTAAAACGTCCGTTAGTAAAAGAAATACTAAAACACGTCAATGCATAATTACAGATATGAAAACTCGTATAAACTGTCCAATATAGTTTGTCACTGCCCAGTACAAATTAATGGGTTTTTTTTTTCCACAATGTATCGTTTTGTTTTTATGTAGAAGCTTCAGGGATTAAGATGTTGACACTTTCCACAAACCCTTATCACATTAACTGATATAATGATACCCCTAATTTTTGGCAGCAGGAGTGGATATTTTGCAGACTAAGACCGCAGACGTTTTATGACTGGTATGTTAGCGGCCGTGCGTGGACTTAATGGCGACTTTATTATACTGGTTTTGCGTTGTGTATGTATCGGTGGTGCTGCCATAAATTAGCTCAGCATGAAGCCGTCTCAGAGTGGACCATCTGGTAATAAATCTACGACTTCTATTATTTCTCTCTCTGTCTCTCTGTGTCTGTGTCTGTCTCTGTCTGTCTGTCTGTCTGTCTGTCTGTCTCTCTCTGTCTATCTCTCTCTCTCTCTCTCTCTCTCTCTCTCGTTTTAAATCTTACTGCATTACCCCTGTGCCTGAGGTCATAAGGATAATGTTACGAATTTAGTTGTTTTTGCTAACCTTTGATTTGATACACACTAGGAATGAATGGATACTATTTTGTTTGCAGGAAAGGAAGAGGGAAATGTGGTAGTTTTATTACCCACTACCCCCCTTGTTAAAAGACCTCTTTGGTAATGACAATCAAATGATCACTGTCTCACCCTATGTCAAAGTATCACTTCTCTCTCTCTCTCTCTCTCTCTCTCTCTCTCTCTCTTCTCTCTGGTTTTTTTTTTTTTTAGTAATTGTCTTGAATAAATAACACCACCTTGATGATTTATACCTGACACGCAGTTCCGAACACAACTTTCTTCACAAAACGAATATTAAGTGGACAGATTTATTGGCCTTTTTTTCTGATAAGAACTACGCTTGCGTGTGCGTTCATGTGTGTGTGTGTGTGTGTGTTTTGTTGGGTGTGTGGTGTGTGTTTGTGTGTGTGTTGTGTGTGTGTTGGTGTGTGTGGTGGTGTAAGTGTGTTTGTGTGTGTGGTGTGTGTGCGTGTGTGTGTGGTGTGTGTGTGTGTGTGTGTGTGGGTGTGTGTGTTCTCCGAACGCGCACACGTGCGTGCATGCAGTGTGTGCGTGCATTGCGTGCGTGCGTGCCTGTGTGTGTGTGTGTTGGTGCGTGTGTGTGTGTGTGTGTGTGTGTGTGTGTGTGGTGTGTGTGTGTGTGTGTTCTCGAACGCGCACACGTGCGTGCATGCGTGTGTGCGTGCATGCGTGCGTGCGTGCGTGTGTGTGTGTGCGTCTGTTGTGTGTGTGTGTGTGTGTGTGTGTGTGTGTGTGTGTGTGTGTAGTGTGTGTGTGTGTGTGTGTGTGCGTGAGAGAGAGCGAGATTGAGAGAGAGAGAGAGAGAGAGTTTACGCGCGTATGCGCAAGCACGTTATTTGCAGCCATATCCTGTGGTTTTTCCAATGAGTTGTGTGTGTGCACAACAGAACGTATAATAGCACTATTCCGAAACTCCAAATAACAGACACTGTAAACCTTAATAATTGTAGAAAAAACACATATAGCGTTGTGAAGAGGTTCGGTAGAAGTGTAAAGAGCATCGTTTGCATAGTGTATCAGGGGACTGCAGGAAAGGTAGAGTATAGTTTACCAAATCGGTGAATTAGTATTGGCATGCATTCCTGACTCAAAGCATTTTTCCCCCTGACACTGACATTGTTTGAATGGTTGGCTTGACAAAATTTGAAAAATTCATGTTTGTTTTATATTCAAAAAGCTTTGCTAACGTTCAAATTTTCAGCGAGCTGAGATCAAAATTTACTGACCCATGGGACCCATCGTAGACAATCAGTGTGTATTTCCTCTTATGATCTTCTCTCGTCTCTCTCTCTCTCTCTCTCTATCTCTCTCTCTCTCTCTCTCTCTCTCTCTCCTCTCCAACCAAATATGTGAAAAAAGACAATAAGATGCAGTTGTCGACCGGATACGTTCATGATAATTTTGGGGGGAAAAAAAAGCAACAGACAGCTCCACATTTCGTCAGAATGAGAATACGTCAATGTGTAATGAACTGCAGAAAATCTCCATCAACCGTCTTATCATGTGAGTTTCTCCATCCTACCCCACCCCCAATCAATCAACAGTGTCTCTGCTGCTGTGTGTTGAAATTGTGTGACGCCGGTTTCGGTGCTAGAACAGGGTACTGGAATATTTTTCGACTCCTGCTTTTATGGTGTTTATAGAAGTAATGAAGAGGTGGACTTACTTGCCTTTATGGCATTTTTTTTCAGTGTTCTTATTTAACGCGGATTTTTTTTTTTTTTTTTTTTTTTTTGTAATGAAATACAATGGCCTACACTAATGTTATCTTTTCCCATTCTCCGGCACATAGAAGTTGTGTGTGTTGTTATAGTCTGAAAGTGTTCTAACGTACCACATTACATTTGTTGCATTCTCTTCTTTATTGACAGCCCTGATACGGCCCTTTGCGGTCGGCTGGGCTTGAAGCAAACATACCTTACTTACTTACCTTTCTCCCCTCGTCATCTTTTCCCAAAATATTATTTTCACCATTGTATAGTCGTTATCGGCATTGCCTCAAGACATGAACTGAGCGCTTGTTATCTAAATATTAACAGCGTTCAAAATGATGTTATAGCCAGGAATTATAACACTATTGTTTGGAACAATATCTTGAGTCTGACCTCTGCACAATCAAAGACAGGAAATGGTTTGTCGGCATTTTGCTATACTGAGGATGCCTCCTGTAATTTTAGCCCTTCCCAGATTCTACAAAGCAATTTAAACTACATTCATGAAACTTTAAGCACGCACCGTTTACATCACCTTGAAGGTCTTCAAAGTGAATCAGTTTGGCTGGAAATTAGTCTGGAAAAGGCCCCACACCTACAGAATCGAAACTTCTGACAGAGCCCTGCTGAAAATGCCGAATGAACACAGCATCGCTCGATACCTCTAGGTAAAATTATTGCCCAGGTGATTTTCAAATTCATATTCTGACAACTTCTCAGTCATGGACGTACATGTCTTTTCTCGTACAATGTATCTCAATTATGGGCACACTTTATGCACGTAACATCAACTAGCAGAAATATTCCTTAACTCACAAACATCATTGAACAAAATTCTCCTGTGAATAGAGACAGTGATCACTTTCCAGTTATGTGTCATGTGGGCAAAAAAATTGAATTAAAATCCCCCCAAAACTGTTTTTTTTTTTTTTTTTAATGTGACGTACAGACCTTTGCAAACATTCAAGGAAGATTTTTTTTGCTGATCTTTTTCCCCTCCCCATTTTCTAATAGCTATAATTGTAGTAATCTAGAAGAAAGCGCTAGAGAACCAGCTAGCTACAAACATTCAGGTCTGTTAGACATGCTTCAGTCAATCACACAGAGGGAAACACAATCCTAAATGGGTTATTAAGGAAATACAAGCTGCACTATTCCTAGACAGGAGGGAAGTCAGACAAGTTAAAAACAAAAAAACAAAAACAAAAATAACAACCAAACAAAAAAAAAACGAAATGAGGTTAATTCACTCGCGGGATGCTCAAAAGAAATATTACCAGGATTTTGTTTCTCTCCAATATAAATCTTAACAAAACTGAAAGTCAATATGGAGAGGTATTAAATGAACTTATAATGAAACGTCCCAAATCGCAAACATGCCATGTAAGCGATGTCACATCAAATAGATTCTAATACATTTTCACAAGGGTGGTAACAGGTACCATAAAATAAAATCATACTCAACTGAACATAACCTTGAAAAACTAACAATACTCTGCAAGTCCAAAAATACTCGCTCCGAATTGTGGGAGCCCTTATTGCTTGTAACTGATGTTTACGGTTCCTTGTGTCATTTGAAAAAAAACGGAAAATCGTGGATGTGGTGGGAAGTGATGGTAAATTCTTCTTAAAATTTCAGGTTCCACTCATATCAGAAACAGTAACGTACTTACAGTACGGTCGTCCGGCGGCCACCTTTGATCAGTGAAGCGAACACATGAGGAGAGAAGGGGGTTTCTTGTTCTTCGTTTTCACTGTCCTCAATATTATCTGTTTTCGCCTGAAGAAGAACCAAGAGGTCGAAATAAATAGGGTCTAGTCTGTCCTTGTTTGTCTGTGTCATTGAGCGTTAAATAAACCCCATCTGTTTTCGAATTTTACTGGAAGATAGTCATCTCTCCATGGTGTGTGTGGTGTGTGGTGTGTGTGTGTGTGTGACGAGAGAGAGAGAGAGAGAGGAGAGAAGAGAGAGCGTGCGTGCGCGCTGCTGGAACAGATTATAATGTAATGGTATTCATCGTTTCGGAGGTTTTAGATCCTCTTCGGGCAAGATTAAACAGCAACTCAGGGCATCGGAAATGAAGAACGAGCCATCCACTTATCTTGTCAAATTGTCATTATGTAGATCATTTTCAAGTCAATCTGAAATGTTGATAGCTGTCAAACACCTTCCTAGCCACGAGAATCAGTCCAGTGTAAACTTCAAAGAGTCCCTGTCAAGTCCAGAAAACAGCTTCTCCAAGATTGACCCCTCTACCCACCCCCACCTCCACATCCACACAGCGCACGAGGCATCAACTTCTTACCAACTGTTGCTTGACAAGGCAATTGTTTATTTCATACCAACATGGGGCACAGAAATATAAGACAATACTCACACAAAATGAATAATCGCACACTTTGGACTGAAAGGTCCCGTGAACATTGCCTCACACCACTGGGTCGTGCAGTTTCTGTGGTGATTATTGTAATATTGTTGTTGACCTTCCACCTTTTTTTTGTATCTTTTTAAGTTTTCTTGATAAGGTGTATTAAACACTGGGGACACAGTACGGTTCCGCTGCAAGCCAAATGATGTATTGTGTGGCTTCACTTTGGATGCAGGCTGTCACGTGAATGACGTATTCTTTGTAATCATTTTGGTCTTGTTTTACCTTCCCTGCCATCACACCACACAACATACACACATACACACGCCCAGCGACGCGCACGCGCGCGCGCGCGCGCGCGCACGCACAGCACGCACGCACGCATGCACGCACACACGCAAGCACGCACGCCACCAATGGCACTTTCGCATCATAGTTGAGCAGTCTTAGAATGGAACTCATTGCGGCTAAATCAACGTCGTCGACTATGAGAAGGCGTTTGAGAGCGTTGACCGCGAAACCCTCTGGAAGCTGCTACGCCATTATGGAGTGCCAAATAAACTGGTCACCTGATGATCGAAATTTAAGAACTCCTACAAAGGAATGACTTGCCGGTGGTCCATGGTGGACAGCTCACAGAAACAGCTTTGGGGTGAGGGACTGGAGTCAGACAGGCTGTCTCTCTTACGCCTTTTCTTTTCCTCCTGGTGATGGACTGGGGGGGGGACCAGATGAAAGGTCAACAGCACACAGAAAAAATGGAATCCAGTGGACACTATGGGACCAGCTTGATGACTTGGACTTCGCTGACGACCAACGCCCTGCTTTCCCACAGCCACCAACAGATGCAGGACACGACAAGAGAGCTGGAAGCCACCTCTTCACAAGTTGGTCTCAAGATCCATGAGGGCAAGACCCAAGATCCTCAAGATCAACAGAAAAGTGAGGACCCAGTCACACTGCATGGAAGTGAGCTGGAAGAAGTGGAGGCCTTTACATATCTGGGCAGCATCATTGACAAGCAGGGGGGTGGCACAGACGCAGACGTCAGAGCAGAATCGGCAAAGCAAAGGGCAGCATACTTGCAGCTGAAGAACATATGGAGCTCCAAGGTGGTATCAACTCGCACGAAGATCATGCTGTTCAACTCCAACGTCAAGTCAGTGCTACTGTATGGAGCCGAGACATGGAGGACAACAAAGACCACCACCAGGAAAGTGCAGACTTTCATCAACAGCTGCCTGAGAAGAATGCCCCTCCAGATCCACTGCCCAACACCATCAGCAACTCAGACCTGTGGCAGCGTACAACCAACTGCCAACCGAAGATGAGATCGGCGCCAGAAAGATGGGGATGGGATTGGGCACACCTGAGGAAGCAGCCCAGTAACATCACCAGACAGGCGTTATCATGGAACCCCCAGGGGGAAAAACGAAAAAGAGGACTGCCAAGCGAACACCTGGCGATGGAACTTGAGGCAGACAGCAAGAAGATGGGACACACCTCGGAAAACAACTAGAGAGGGCAGCCCAGGACCGAGGACTCTGGCAGACTGTTGTCGCAGCGGCCTATGCTTCGGGAGGACAGGGCATAAATGACTGACTGTAATTCCAATATCTGTCCTATCCTGAGATGTTGTAGCCTCTTGGCATCCCTCCCCACCCCCCCCCCCCCCCCCCCCAATGACCTGCCGACTTGAATGCCCCGTCAGGTCTCTTCTGTGCTCTGTACATCTGCTCTGTAACAATGTGTGCAGTCTCATAATGTTCTTTTTTCTGCACCTTAAATCAACTCCTCTCCAAAGACACACAGAAGCCTGCGTGCTTGTAATGACCTCACAATTTACGGGTTACGTCACAATGGGGAAGAAATGGAAGTGGGGAACAAACGCCCCTCGCCGATACAGTAGAAATATCTGTGCCAGAGATCATACACTTGTGTTAAGTTCCAAACAACTTACTGTAAATTCTAGATCATTGTGTAGAAATTTACTGGTGCAAGATTATTCACGACAACGCATTCTCTCTTTCAAGTTCGTTCGTCAGTGTTCACAACTACAGAAAGGAAAATAGTTATTGTGTCAGTTCCACAAGGCGACGTGTATTAGAGAAATCAAAAGACAGCATGCTTTCAGCTTTTCTTTTCTTTCCTCCACACCAACAAAGGTTCCAGAAACTGTCCTCTGGCCTTTGGAAAACTGCTCGCTGGAGCAATACACTTCTCCAGTACCCGCACCTGACCTGTCACCTGAAGACAGAGTGTGAAGATGGCCGGGATGTGAAACAGAACACTGCCTCTTCAGCAGTCCCAGGTGTCGGGGGGTGGTGGACTTGTGTGAACGTTGCTATAAAAATCATCTGGTCTCTGTCGAAAGGTGAGCAAACACGCTGCCTAAGAAATGATGGACCAATGCTGGGAATAGGATAGGGGGAACACTAAGTTTTCCAAAGGTCGTATGATCCATTACAGTGTACTAGCCCAACAAAAACAAACAGACATTGGTCATTGGAGAGAATTTGTTCAGTGGTTTTGGTATTCGAATGAATATCTTTGCATAATATATACCGGTTTAGTGTTTGTAGTAAGAACAGTGTTGTTTTTTATCATACATTTGTTTATCGCTCTGACAGGCAAGATGGTGAAAAAGAACTGTCTACTACTTTCACTTAGACAGATGGAGCCCCCTCGCTATTTTCTATTTTCCATCCCTATGTATTATTTTTGTGAAGTAATGGTAAACGAAAAACTGAAGGAAAACCACCATTACCCCAAAGGGATTGTCTTGGCCAGTAGACATTGCCTAGTGTGAAAAAACGTCATCTGATGGTGTGTCATGATGGTCACGTGACCTATAATTCTCTTGTGTGGTTCCAAACCATTATCAGATCTGTAGTCAGGGAGCGTACATCCCCCTGTTATTATTCGCATCCAGAATCACACATGGACATGATTGAACCCTAACAATCTTATGCATTAACCCCGACATTTGCATGCCGTGATGGTGTCACCACGCTGCCATTTACTCTTGGTGTGTGACTTTACAGTACTGACTGTCTGGATTCCACTGACGAATCATTCTGTCACCATCAGCGTTTGTAGTAAGACGTCACATGCTCCAACGGTCAGTGTTACCTTATGACAGCGGGTGTGAATCAGATATTCTATTGTCAGGAGAGTTCAGATGGAGAAGTTTTGTCAGCACCTACAAAATACGATATGTGATACAAACGTTTTCATCACCGGCTCTGATCAATTTGATGGCATCACTAAGTTTTGTCACTATACAAATGAACTCCAGTGAACCATGTCCTGACAGTCACTATCGTGTCATGGTGAGACAAATGACTGCCTGCCACTGTACACACGATTGCAACGGGATGTACGACTGCATTGACCACAGGGCCGAACAAGAATGCCGAAAAGATGACGTGTCCTCGGTTTGCCGCATATGGGCAGGTTAGCTTCTAGGTGACTATGTTTGCCACATCGGAAGGGCTCACAGTATTAGAATAGGCGGTGATGAGATGGCCTCACTGTCCATCACACGACGACGAACTATGGTGCAATCTTGGCTGTCCTGATGGTTGTCTCTGTCAAGGCCACAGTTTCTATGTCTTCAGCGTTTCCCATGCTGAGCGTTTCCCCAGCTCGATCTTTAGATGACCACGAGTACATGGTATGACACCAGCTGAAACAAAAAGTAAGTCTATCTTATACCATTTAATTCTCGCAAATGTCTCTGGTGACCTTAACTGAAATGAAATGGATTAAACTTGAAGGATTCTTGAACTCAGTGGCAAACGAAACTCCACCAAATCACACATGTCTTGCTTTCTGCTTTGGTTTAACATGCGGCCCGTCCTTTGCGTAACAATCCTATAACATCGGTTTATCACGAAAGAGTTTTTTATTTTCCAACACAAAACTGCTCACAGTTATAGATCGTCACATGACAGCACTGACAGGTTTGGCTCCCAAGTTCTTAGTGCAATTTCCACGATTAAAAAAAAAACTGAATTATCTAGTACTAACAGTAATACGATCGGGAGAATCTGGCTTTAGGTTAACCACCCCTGATGACAGAACTAGAGATAAAAGGCAGTCCTGTGGAAACCTTTCCACCAGACATTTTCAAAGGCTTGTTCCTAACTACGATTCATATCAACAGAAAGAAAACCATAAACTATGCTGTGAAGAATACTCCCTAGGACTTTGAGGTGTCACACTGTCATGCCACCAAAGGGATGAATGTCGTCGTGTGAGGATTTGCTGCGGTCTGGTCATACGAGTGTTTCTGTGGATGATGACCAGTCTGTCAGTGTTGGGTAACTGTTCTGTTTCTGTGCAGTCTGGGTATGAGAAGCACGAACCCAAGGGTTTCAGTGTGTTCGTCACCAGTCTGACCATGGCTGACTTTCTGAATGGGGTTTACATGGCTGTCATAGGAGTGGAATGATGAACAGTTCCGTGGCAAATATCTTCATCATGACGAGGCGTGGAAGTCCAGCGTGACCTGTTAAAGTGGGCTGGCTTCCCTGTCCTTGCTGTCCAGTGAAGTATCAGCGGTGAATCATCTGCCTCATCACTTTAGATCGATTTATTGTCCTCTCTGTTTCCGTTCAGGCGCCTTCCGTTTCAAGCGAACTACAGGGATTCGCTGGGTCTGTCTGTTATTCTGGCTGGTTGGCTGGTTCCTTGCCTCGTTGCCTTTACTGCCATGGATGTCAAACTGGGAGTTTTATAGCCAGGAACAGGTATTGTATTCCACTACCTGTTACAGGAAAGCGGTTAAGGAAAAATTTACGCTGTTGGTGTTTTAATTGGTTCATTAACTTTATTCTGTTTGTATTCATCTCTCTGGGGCAGGCTTCATTTACTGGTCAGTGTCAGAAGAATGCTTTTGAAATTAATACCACAAAAATGTCACAAGATATAACCATGCTCGGCGTTTGATCAGCATTGCACTAAACAGATTCATGTGTGGTTTCCCGTTGGACTGTGTGGTATGTTTGAGCTTTGGCAGGTTATTCCCATCTCTGGACAAGTGGAATGTGGCCTAGCGCTATTTGTGCTTCTTTTAAACTCTTTGTTCATCCCTTTATGTACAACGTTCAACACCCTGGTGGAAAAGCAGAGGAAAAAATCAAGAACGCAAACTTTTAAAATGGATGGAATTAATTCTTATTTGATGCCAGATTAAGACATGTCACAAGAAAGAAAGGAAGAAAGAAAAAGAAATGCTGCTGCTGATTTTTATTCAATCTAAATAGCGATTCTTGTCTGAGACTTCAATGCAAAACTTTAAAACAAAGTGATAACAGTGCGGGAAAGATAAAATTGAACATTTGAGCAGGAGCAGACAATGAAGTATTCGAAGTCCCTCAAAAACAGAAGTCATCCCCTTTTCTCTCTGGAAAGCAAAATTTGTTTATATGGCTGGTTGTGTTCGCCCATACTGCCAATATGTTTCTTACACACTCATATTTGTTAAAGGTGAAGAAGAATCTTCGTTTGCTCACATGAAAAAACTGCAGTGTATAAACGTCCACTGGAAAGCTGACATTTACATGAAAACACTTGCTGTATTTCCTGTAAGATGTGATTGAATTTGTGTACTTTTGTCCTAGAGGGAATGGATTGTGTTTATTAACGCGTAATCATGATACCAATGCTTTAAAATGCCACTGTTCGAAGTTTCTCGCTGAATTTTATTTACATCAGATCGGTTTCAAGGTCCTGTCATGACATGACACAGCCCACCCTTGTTTAGTCTGGTAATACACAATAGGACTTGGCTATCTACAATGGTTTTAGTAATCATTCCCCTATATTGTACTGTGTGTAATTTTAGTCTCCTCTGCGCAGATGTTTTTTCTTTCTCAGACAACTTAACTTAAAAATTTCATTCGGACGTAAAAACGTGAGGTCTGGCTCATTTGTCCAGTATGGCACGACGAATTGAGGCGACGCAAACACATCAGTCTGTAATCATCTTTAATTGGGTTTTGTACTATTTGGTCTGCTGTTTGTTGCTGCATGCACATGTGGATATAAAGGCATATGAACAAGCTTGGAAATGTTGTATTTGTTCTTCTCCACTAGACTTTAGATGGGGAGGGTAAGGGAAATAGTACACGGTTTTCTCTCTGTTGTCCCTTGTTGGCATGTGTGATATAGACAAGAAATACCAAAAACAGCATGTTTTTGGGGTCATTGAAAAATCAAGATTTTTTTTTTTATTGTTGTTCATGAATTTCAAGCAGAGATAAAAAGAAAAATGAACATTGAAAGAAACTCAAAAATTAATACCCAAAGGCCACACCATGGAACACTTGTTGATGGTCAATGCACGGAATCAGATGAAGGCACGTGTACTATTCTATAAGCAGCGTTTTATGCAATTAAAACACGCAAAAATCTTTATGCAGCTCCACGTAAAAGGAAAAAATAATACATACACAGGGAGAGAGAGAGAGAGAGAGACGAGAGAGACGGAGAGAGAGAGAGAGAGCACTCAGACTCAATTAAACTCAATCAACTTAAATATACGTATAGTTTAATTAACATTTGCATAACAAAATGGTCTTCCTGAAATTTACGCTGACATTTTGTGTGTACCTGATAACAGTTCCTCTCTTCGTTTTAGTGCTTTTAAATGAACAAAAGCACCGAGCGGAGTTATAAATCTCTTTTCATTTTGCAATGACACTTCATGGCCATCTCTAGTATGAGGCAAAATGTATTTATCTCTGAAATTTTATAGGATGGACAAACAATCCACAAAAAAATTGTCCTCGATTTGATTACAGAATGGACAGTTTTTGGAGTTTAGTGTATATCTTTGATGGACATTCAAATCACTAATACCAAGTCGGAAATCTCGCGAACACTTTGCGAAATTTAGGAATTGTATATCAGTGTAAATAGTTCAAATATTTACTGTCCCCAATTTTGTCTATAAATTTTGTCAATCATGCGTCGTTTAAGTTCACATAAAAAGACGTTTTTTTGCCTCATAATTCACTCCACCATTTAACCAAACCAATAGAAAAGCCCATAAGTATCCAAACAATGTTTTATCGAAGATAACCCATTTGTTTGTATGCTCCGATTTCTAGTACATTGAAATAGTTTTTGTTTTTTTTCCATTTCATATGCTTGTTTTGGTGTAGTTTATGCTTTTTGCGATTTGAACCATAGAGCATATATTTTTATTGCACCATCTAATACAAAGGATACCTTCCTAGCCTCACCGTATACCATTGTATTTGGGTATCCGGGCAAACATTTAAAAAGTGTTTGCATGCAAACAATGAGATAATTCTGTTACATGTAGATGAAAACTGTCCTCAGACTTCTGCTGCATGTAAAAGCATAGGTTTCACTTGTGCATCAAAAAGTTTATTCAAAAAAAAAAAAATCCTTCTATCCATTGTTCCCAACTCCACATTGTGTTAATCATTTCTTACAATTTTGGCTTTAGCCCTACCTGCTTATTTGTTGAGTGCAATGTTGTGTGATAGTTTTTGTGGGTAAAGTAAATCCAAGTACATATAACTGTTAAAACCCCAACCTGTTTTCCCTGATAGACCACTGTTCTGCTTTTGATAAATGTCCCCTTTTCTAAAGACCGTAACTTCTGTTTTCTTTAAGTTCACTTAAGTCCTAGAGAAGCTGATGCTTTATCAAGGTTATTTGATTGATTTTGCAGCCCTGAAGGAGATGTCGAAATCAAGCATATACCATCAGCAAATAACAATAAAAACATTTCTTGTAAGCCTGGCAAAACCTGAATCCGTTGTTTGCCATGCTGTGTAACATTTTCAGCAACCAGGGGTTATCTACAAAGAAAAAATAAAGGGACGGAGAATAACAATACATCCCTATTTTCACAAACCGCGGCTGGACAGTCAAAGAAGAGAGAGAAGGAGATAGAGAGGAGAGAGAGAGAGAAGGGAGAAGATGATAAATGAATGATCGTTATTAGTGGTCAGGTTTCCCAAAGGCCCATTCACAAAAGCTGGCGAGATGAACGAGGAGTGGGGGACTCCTACAAACAAAATAAAAATTTAAAAACACATTACAAACGACACTAATACCATTGCCGATGTGGATTTCCACCATAACAGAAGTAGACTAGACCAGTCAAAAAGGTATGAGAGAATCATGCATGACACCATCCAATCTGGCGATTTCCAAATAATTATCAACAGTTACAACAGTTACCATAGTCCAGAACGGACTCATCAGGGTTTCGGCTTTTCAACCTCGGTTTGCTTGCCCACAGTAGCTGCCTTTCAATTTCTTTCGACCGACGATCATCCCATTTTTCTTTATCGTGTCTGCATTCTGACCAACATCTTCCTCCCATTTTCTTGTCGTCTCCTCATTCATATGCTGGAGCAATCCATCATGTCCCATTTCTTTGTCGTCTCCTCCTCCGGTCATGCTGGCAATCATCCATTTTTCTTTCTCCTCGTTGTCGTTTCCCCCCTCCGTTCATGCTGGCAAATCATTCCAGTCTTCTCTGCCATGGCTTTGGCGTTCCCCCCTCAGTTTCTTCTGCTGGACGAATACTTAGATACTTTTAAATTTTACAAGCAGCCCAGCCAGGTTCGACGGAATTTACTACTCGTCAGAAATCTGTCACATATCTTAATATAACGACGTTTAGGAAAACGTATTTTGCTGCTATGTGCTTAAGATCCTGAACACTACGCATGCATAATTTATTACCTGTGTGTGTATAGTTATCAAGGGAACTGGTGTCAAGTCCAGTAATTGAAAGTTGTGCCCCTTCATGCTATGCATAAAAATGAACTAATCTCTCTCCTCTCTCTCTCTCTCTCTCTCTCTTCTCTCTTCCTCTATCTCGATGGGGTTTGTTGTTGTGTACCTTCCAGCGAGACGTGGAGTGACAGATGGCGTCGTGTTCCAGACGGCAACAATTGCTGAAAGATGGAACGACGAGGACTGCACTGACTGCCGGACAGATCCGCAACTGAACACTGGAGACCAAGCAGCCTGACCAGTGAGGTGGCGGACAGGGGGTACCAAGGTCATCAGCGGAGGGACAGGCACAGGAGAAGGATTTTTTTTGTATTTGGTGTTAGCTTTTTTGTTGTTGATATATTGGGCTTTCCGTTCATCTCTTTGGTCTGTGATCGTCCTTTTTCTTCAATATTCTTTTCATTCCCACACCTTTTTTTCAGTTTACTTTTTTTGACATTTTTAGAAACTTTTCCTGTTTACTTGGTTTCTGTCTTTAAAATCCCCCCCCCAATGTTTCTGTCTCTGATGCCGGTCAATGTTTTCCTCTTTTCTTTGTTTCGTGACTTTCGTTCTTGATTAGTGTTCTTCCCTGTTTTCCTTCATACGTTTCTTCGTCATCTGGGTGAGGGAGCTGAGGTGAGTGAGCGGGTGAGTGTGTGTGTGTGTGTGTGTGTGTGTGCCCTTGGTGGTGTGGGTGAGGAGAGAGCAGATGAAGAGAGGCGTTTGAGCATGTGTAGTTTGATGTGGGGGGGGGGGGGGGGTGCGCGCGCGCGCGCATGTGTGTGTGTGTTGACTTTCTTTTTTTCCATCTCTGTTTCTTTTTCTGCATTTAAAAACAAATGGTCTTCAGTTTCCAAGTCGTTCTTGCCCAGACTATCTATTTTCTTCTTTTTTTTTCTTTTGTTTTGGGCGTTTTTTTTCCATTGCACTCTTTTCTTTATTTTAAACTTTTTATATGTTCCTTTTTCTAATTCTGTTAGAGTTTTCTCTGATCATTTAATACTCATTCGCATTGCTTGTGACGTCATATAACGCTTTGTAACAAGAGGGGCTAAAAGGGGGAGGGTAGGGCATATCCATTGTCATTC
>JADBJO010022854.1:17500-22500 GCA_016801955.1 Conus betulinus
TTGAAGGTAAGAAAATATTACTTTTCACATGGCAGCTGTATAGAGTTCACAAATTGATGTTTTATAGACTATGCTAGATAATACACAGTGAACCAGACGTAAAGCTGGACACAAAAGGAGAGCGAGAGAGAGAGTGAGGAGAGAGAGAGAGGAGGAGAGACGAGAGAGAGAGACGAGAGAGGAGAGAGAGAGAGAGAGAGAGAGAGAGAGAGAGAGAGAGATTTTCTCTTTTCAGTCAGACGATCAGGGGAGGGAAGTCGCGAGGGTTAACCGGAGGGAGTATTGACGTCACCGGGCAGCAGCAGTCTGTGCTGACGCACACTATGAGAAACGTGCGATGTGAGAACAGTGCCGTTTACACCTGCACAGCTGATAACGGTGTGGCCAAAGCGGTGTTCTCCACGGCTACACTGCGAGTCCTGTGTAAGTCGGGAATGATGAAGCTTGATATTTATGTCTGCGTTAAGTCTTTCCAACAATACTGTCTCTATAAGTCATTGCATAATTTTTGTACAGAAAAACGAACTGCATGTAATATTTTTCCCACTTAGCAGTAGCAAAGGAATCTGCATTGCATTTGACATCGTGATACCGTCTTCTGTTGAAAGTTTTCAAACCCCGGATTTAAACCCTTGTCTACTCCTTTACTAACCCACCATCTTTTAACCAGTCTCAATGCCCTGTGCAGGTCCAATCACCCTCCCTTTTTTCTACTCATTACCTGACCCCATATCGCTTGATGTTGTTCTCCTGGGTAGCCATGGCTTCCCTGAATCACGACTGAAACCCTCAGAGCCATCAGAAGAATGATGGCAGACATTTAAAGAAAAACAAAGAAAGAAGCGAAGAAGACAGTAAATTACGTCGGAAGAGAATATATGAACAGGGCTGCACACATATAACGCAAACATAGATAATAAATCGTACACCCAGAAGTTTTTTTTCTTCTTTAGGTACGGTTGAATACTCTGCGCTCATTTTTTAAAATGCTTTTGGTGTCTTTTGTAAGTGGTCATGGTTGCGTACAACAATTTGACGTGGCAGGTGAGTGTGAATGTTTTCTTTCCCACATCATCTACGATGTGAGTCAAAGTGTTTTTAAAGCCGAGTTTCACCGTTCACTTGTCGATTAAAAATGAGGGTCGTGGTGGTTTCGCTGGTTCATATACACGAAACAATGTGTAGAAATTTATTCCTTCTGCAAACCGTCTCAAAGAATAGTCAGAGTCTATGTCTTTTTTCTTTTTTTTTTTTTTTTTTTTCTACGAGTTAGTTTTCCCAGGTCAGCTGACGATGATGTAGCACGGGTAACTCCAAGAAATTGACAGAAGCAGACTGCGGTTACTCCATGACAGCTGTTCTACACAGAAATGTGACACAGAACTGATTAAACTAAAGTAATTTTGGAACTGGGAAAATTCAGTCTAGAAAATTCTTTGTACCCAAAGTCTTTATCACCTTATGAGGAATGAAAGTTAAAAGTAGCTGAGCAGTCGTTTAAAAAAAGATTCCTCTAAAGTTTTGCTCAAGTAGTATTGGGATCTTTTTGTTTACAAAATGCAGTTGTTGTAACATTCGTAGTCTGTAATTTAATTTTCAAACGTAGCCTTTCCTCTTTCCTAATCCCCGTATATGAAAACCGTCTCTCATTCTCAATTTTTTTTTTTTCTGATTGAGTTTTCTTTCCAGTGTGATGGCCTGATTTTTGTTTATAAACACAATGCACATAGCCCAACTAAGAGTATATGCAGATTCATTATATCATCTGAGTCACAATCTGAGTTCATATATTCAAGAGAAAATGTCATCTGTCTGTACAGTCTGTTTGATTAGAGACAGTAAGAAGGTCAAGGACAGGCATCCGACGTTACAGAATTTGTACCAAACTGGGCTGTCTTCCACTCTGAGCAGAATAGAGAAGGAGGGAGGGGAGGGGAGAGGAGGGAGGGGAGGGGGGTAAATTTCAAGATATTGCAGACGAGAGACGTACAGCGATTTCAAGTGGATATAACTATGAATTGAGACCAATGGCAAACACACAGACCCAGGCTTGGGGTAGACCAGCACATGTGACGCTGGAAGAGGACGCCAAATTTCGTTATCATCATAGAAACAATCGTTGAGAACTCTGAAAATAAATCCTGACTTCAACGATAAAAACGTATGGATTTTTCTATGTGTGGTGTGTTTTAGTGCAGGTAGAGTGTTCAAGAGTGTTATCAGGGGAAAGTATATATATGTGAAGTAAAGAGGAAGAAACCACCTGACTGAGATAGTGACTGGATTTTAGACACAGGATGACACTCATTCAGTGAAACAGAACGATGTTAAGAGCTATATATAAGTCAGATTGAACTGGGGGTACTCAAATAAATATGTATGCCAGGAGGAGACGTAACGAAGACCAAAAACGTTTTAACAATGGCGGGGCCTCAGTAGAACAAGATCTATGTTCTAGCATGGGGCTGCGTTTCTTTTTCAAAAAACACGGACTTTATATATATATATATATATATATATATGATATATATATATATATATATATATATATATATATGTGTGTGTGTGTGTGTGTGTGTGTGTGTGTGTGTGTGTGTGTGTGTGTGTGTGGTAAGTGTGCACGCGCGCATGTGTGTGTATGTGTGTGTGTGTGTATGCATAGTCAGCTTACATGATTCATCTACATGCACAAACTAGGTGAAATGCGGATAGCCGGCGACAGCTTTTGAATCCCAGGAGGACGGGGGGTGCCAGTGCTGGATGCCAGCGAAGGAGAGGGACAACTTCACTTTCAGGTCCTCACCACAGAAACTCCACGCACCTTCAGCTTCCTCTTTCTGGGATCCGACCGCACGGGCCCTGGCTATCCTCCCACACTGGGACTTCTCAGGTCAGACAGCATGTCTACTATCCATCTTTCAAAGTCCCACAACACTTTGTGTCTGTTCCGATCCAACATACACAGGACACCACCTACTAAGCTCCCTACTGACGACAATAATTGCTTAGTCACGGAGCCGGCGTGAGTGACCTCTCCCTCCGGAGGGCGCCACTAAATCTGTCCAAAAGACAGCCCTCATGAATTTGCCGATACCGCTATGCTATGGATTTCCATTCGGTCTGAGACTACATGACAGGGCTGCACTCTGCACTTCTGAACAGTGTTTCATTGTCCTCAGAATGACTTGTGACCAGTGTTTCATTGTCCTCAGATTGACTTGTAACCAGTGTTTCATTGTCCTCAGATTGACTTGTGACCAGTGTTTCATTGTCCTCAGATTGACTTGTGACCAGTATTTCTTTGCTCTCAGAATGACTTGTGAACAGACATGCGTTCATGTTGTCCTGCGAACAGACAAGTGTTACTTTGTTCTCAGAACCGACTTGTGAACAGACATGTGTTCATGTTGTCCTGCGAACAGACAAGTGTTTGTTTGCTCTCAGAATGACTTGTGTGAACAGACAAGCGTTTGTTTGTTCTCAGAGAGAAAATGTGAACGGCCACGTGTTCGCTTGTTCTCAGAATGATCTGTGAACAGACCAGTATTCATTTGTCCTGAGAATGGCTTGTGAACAGATAAGTATTTATTTGTCCCCAGAATGAGCTTTGAACAGACAAGTGTTTAATTGTCCTTAGAATGACCTGTGAACAGAAAGTGTTTTGTTTTGCCTTCAGTGTGACCTGTGAACAGACGACCTTGGCCTACAAGTCCAGCTGCGTTGTCAAGGTTTCCATGTGACGCAGGACTGGGCTGGGTATTACAGCGTCACCTTGGCAACCAAGACGCACGATTCTCCTTTACCTTCCGCCTTCAGTTCCGAAGTGACACACACTCGCAGAAAACGCAAGCACTCAGACACACATGCTCACGTCTACATTCACACATACACACAAAGGTAAATAAACACGTATATACACATACCTTACACACATATACACATGCACGCACTCACATACAAACGCTCACACACGCGCGCGCGCTCGCCCCTCCCCCCCCCCCCCCCCCCCCACTCTCAAGAACATAAGCACACACACACACACACACACACACACACACACACACACACACACACACACACACAAAGCACACACACACACACACACACACACACACACACACACACACACACACACACACACACACACACACACACACACACACACACACACACACACACACACACACACACACAGAGGGAGAGAGAGTAGCAGTAGTAGTAGTAGCAGTAGCAGCAGTAGTAGTAGTAGTAGTAGTAGTTGTAGTAGTAGTGCCAGTGGACAGTATCAATCATATGAAACATATGATGGGATACGGAAAGGGGGGGTAATTTGACTTCACTCTCGCAAGTTGGAGTTATTTTGGGGAAAGGAGGGTGTGGGCTTTCGTGTTTTTTTTTTTTTTTTTATCTCCGTGGAGGGGTGGGGTGGGAACCAAAAAAAAAAACAAAAAAACAAAACAAAAAAAAAACAAAAAAAAAAAAAAAAACAAACCCAAACATAATTCTTCCTCCAGAAAGTCCGTAATGAATTTTAAAATTTTATTAAAGCTAAGATTATTCTTCCAAATTAGGGGAAAGCCCACACGAAAATCTGCGGAACTGTTTGGTTTGGAAGAGCGAAGACAGTATCTTTGCATGCTGGAAGGTGGTTTTAGCATATTGGTGGAGTTCCTACCACATGAAGGCAGTATTTAGACGTACTGCATACACGAAAAAATACTACCTTGGTGTTCAGAGCGCGCGCTGTGAGAATTAGGGCAGTACTTTGGGCATGGTAGTGTTTATGGCGTGTTATACAGGCATAATTCAATCCACTGTCAATCCCGATAAACTTGCCTGTTCGATGACCGAAGATGTTTGGTTTCGACGCCTAAAGCAAGATGATGGAAGAGTTGGGGATACAGTGTTCAGTGATTTATGCTGAACATGTTTCTGGTGGTGTGTGTGTGTGTGTGATCTCTCCATTTCAGAAGAACCATCAGATGCTGGACCTGACACAA
>JADBJO010022855.1:0-5000 GCA_016801955.1 Conus betulinus
TATTGATTGACACATTATTTTCTTCCTTTTCTTCCCCTTTTTCTTTTGTCCCTTTTCTTTCCTTTGTTTTTTCTCCTCGTGTCTTTGCCTCGCTTCCTCCTCCATCCCCATCATTCGCCCACCTCTTCCGCACGTCTTCCCCCATCCCTTTCTATCGAACTTTCCAACTCATACGACTATTGTACAGCTCTCAGGCCATAAGACAAGAGCGAAACTGGCGTCAATTCCTATGGGGTGATTCCTTCCAGACCTCTGCCATGATGTACACAAGTATCATAGCTCCACTGGCCGGCAGTCTGGCTTGTGTTGCCAGGGGTTGTGAGTTCCACTCTGAAGGTTCATTTGTCTGGGCAGCTAGCTGCGCGTACAATGACCATCCCCTGGAATTCTATGACGTAATCTGGATGTCTCTCTCCCCTCTCCCACCAAATGACACATTTGATAGAAAACAGGCACATTCCGTGTGAAAAAAAAATCGTCTTAGAATCATTAGCAACAGTTGCACGTGATTATTGTTTTAGGTTATGTACGTATCCTTCTTCCTCTACAAAATACATTCCTCTTCATTCCTAGGCTCTCTCTTCCTCTTTCACCCCCCTCTCTCTCTCTCTCTCTCTCTCTCTCTCTCTCTCTCTCTCTCTCTGTCTCTCTCTCTTTCTCTCTCTCTCTGACAATTGATATAAAAAAAGCAGAAAGAAAATCAAGAAATTTCTAGATACAAAAATCCAGTCATGCAGCCTTAAACAGTAAATCCACTGACCAAACAAAACCCTCCCCAACACCACCATTTTCTTTCTTCATTCTTCACGTCCTGCATCCCGTCCATCCCTACCACTCTTCCTCCAATCCCCATCCTCCCCTTCTAACCCCCCCACCCCCCTTCCAATCATGGTTCCATCACTAATAGCAAGCCAGCCAAAGCCTAATCGACCAACGACAGACACAGACAAAAACCCCAAGAATGGAACCCTAGGGTCCCTCGTTTCCGTCTCAGCGCTGTCGCCGTCTGGTGGCAGAAGAAAGAGAGTGGCAGGAAGCTGCCATTCCTCCCAGTTCCTCCCGCTTTCAGCACCTCTGGCCCACAGCGAGGCTGGAAGCGAAGACGTGAAAGACAGCGTGGTAAATAAGTGATGTGCGCTGTTGGGCGGGCCTCCCAACGTCTGCTGTCTGTGACAGTCAGTGCATGCTTGCTTTGTGAGGTTCTGTTGGGACGGGGCTGTTCGATTGTGGAGTGGTGCATTGTCTGCCTGTGGATCTGCCCTGTCTTTGGGCGAGTACAGATGGACGTCAACATGTTAGGACAGACAGACAAACAGACGGACAGACAGGTAGACAGACAGACAGACAGACAGACAGACAGAGAGGATGTGGGGTGAAATCATATCAACTGGCGACGTCTCTGTTTTGCATCTGGCATCGTCAATGCCTTCACCTTTATCATTATCATTATCAGCAGCAGCAGCAGCGCAGCAGCAACAGCAGCAGCAGCAGCAGCAGCATTACCTTCATAATCTCCTTTATGTTATCATCAATGTTGTCTTCGTCATAATGCCTGAGGCAGTCATCTTGGTTGTCAATGCAACAATTAAACTGTTCAAGAACACAGATGAGTTGACAATTATTGATTAATCATTTGTTGACACATTCTTTTTCTCTTCTTTTCTTTTCCTTTGTCCTTTGTCTTTCCTTTGTTTTCTCTTCGTGTCTTTGGTCGGCTCCCTTCTCCTTCACCATTATTCACCCACCTCTTTCCTATGTGTTTCCCCCATCCCTTTCTATCGAACTCTCCAACTCATACGATTATTCTCTAGCTCTCATGCCATAAGACCAGAGCGAAACTGACGTCAGTTTCTATGGGGTGATTCCTTCCAGACTTAAGCCGTGATGCGCACAAGTTCCGTAGCTCCACTGGCCAGCTGTCTGGCTTGTTATGCCAGGGGTTGCGAGTTCCATTCCGATTGTTCGTTTGTCTAAGCAGCTACAAAAGCCATCCCCTGGAAAGTTATTACGTGATCTCGATTTCCCTCCCCTCTCCCACAAAATAGTACATGGTATAGAAAATTTAAAAAAATCGTCTTGTTCGATTGTGGAGTGGTGCATTGTCTGCCCGTGAATTTGCCCTGTCTTTGGGCGAGTAAAACATTGATGTCAAAATTTTCAAGAAAAAGGGAAAGAGAGAAGAGAGAGAGAGAGAGAGAGAGAGAGAGAGAGAGAGAGAGAGAGGAGGAGGGGGAGGAGCAGAATGGAGGGGGGGGGAGGAGAAGGGGACGGGGTTAGACGCATTACATTAACAGACGATCTCTTTACGTTGTGCATTCATCATCATCACCACATCCACCTTCTTCACCATTATCAACTTCCTCATCATCTTCTTCATCATCATCATCATTTAATCACTTATGTTTTTCAGCATAATATCTGTGGGGTTCATCTCGGTTGTTAATGCAACTATCAAACCGTTGGGAAACAAAATAATTTCTTCACGATTCATTATCATGATATGTGAACAGATGCTGTTTGTTGTTGTGTTTTTGTTTTCCTTCCCTTCTTTTCTCTATCTGTGTCCCTGGTCTTGTCTTTGTTTTCTCTTCCTTTCTTCGTTTGAATCCTCCTCCATCCCCATCCTTCTTTACCCTCCTCCTTCCCATTTCTTCCCCCATCCCATTTGATCGAATTTTCGAACTCATGGGATTATTCCACAATTCTCAGGCCCTAACATCAGACGGAAATTGGCGTCAGGTTCCATGGGGAGATTCTTCCCAACCAGCCGCCACGGTGTGTACACGTTCCATAGATTTAATGACTGGCTGTCGGCCTTGCTGTGCCAGGGGCTGCGAGTTCTATTCTGTGCCTTTATTTATCCAGGCAGCAATGGAGATCTTTCTATAGAACATTACTGCCCCATCATGATCTCTCCCCTCTCCCGGAAAATTCCGAAAAGTAGAGACATTTTGTGGAAAATAACGTCTGAGAAGTCATCAGCAAATGTTGTAGCTAACGTGTGGTTCATACTTTCTGTCCATCAGTCGTAAATGGATGTACCTCCCTCAAGGGAATGATGGAAATCTCTCTCTCTCTCTCTCCTCTCTCTCTCTCTCTCTCTCTGTGTGTGTGTGTGTGTGTGTGTGTGTGTGTGTGTGTGTGTGTGTGTGTG
Source organism: Conus betulinus (assembly GCA_016801955.1). Taxonomy (NCBI): domain Eukaryota; kingdom Metazoa; phylum Mollusca; class Gastropoda; order Neogastropoda; family Conidae; genus Conus; species Conus betulinus. The sequence goes on from JADBJO010022855.1 coordinate 3,155, forward strand.
TGTGTGTTGGGGGTTACGTGTTTTGACACGAAGCGACAGGGCGCCATTTACTTCAGCTACGGCAAGGGTTCTGTATTTTCCTGTGACAATGCCAGTTACTGGACTTCCAGCGACTGCGGAGACAGCCCTGCACGCCCTGCTGCCTGACAGTATCCACAATACCGTATCCAGCTGGAAAATTTCAGGCGCCCAGCAGCAACACGGTGGTCGTTTGCGACTGAAGCTAGTCACCGCAAGTTCAGTACTACCCCCCCCCCCCCCCCCCCCCCCCCCCCCCCCAGCCAGGTGCGACTGGATCAAGAGAGACCAAACAGCAAAACAGACGACCTGAACAGGTTGGTGTAGTCTCGGAAACACCAGTGATGAAAATAAACTGGCCGCACTGTACTTTGAGTCAAACAAACACAGTGCACAGCACAGTACACAGGGCTTTGCGGAAGAAAACATCATGCCTACATGCGATGATGATGACACGCCGCGTATTCAGGATGCTTTGTGCTCAAATCAGTCGGAGTGTAGCAGTGATCCAGAAATCCAGCAGCCGGACGTCGACGTAAGTGCTGAACAATCCATAGAGAAAGCAGTCGCCGGATTTGACACTGGAGTGGTAAAGCATTATGTTGCTACTACTCTGACTGATCGACAAGTGCAGAGACGGTTGCGTGATCCGCACAAAAAATAAAAGAGTTCCGGAAGGTTGTGCTTCATGGAAGGGATAGTAAGAGTGTGCTGCTGTGCGAGTCTGATGATACTGTTTTGGGAGAGATTCCTGCGATCCGCACGCGGAGGACGATGGCTTTTTTCCGGTTCGTGAAGCAGGAAGCAAGAAAACATGTCGTCAGAGGAAGGCGTCAAACTGGCCAGCCTCCGGAAAGGAAGACGCACCCGCAGCACAGAACATGCCGGAATCAAAGCACGTGCTCTACGGAAACTGCACGCACTCCACGCTTTGATCCAGTTTTACCTGGGGTGACCGTCATCTACATAACTGACAGTGACCGCATACCAGTCACATTTTCTCCAACATGGATTTTTTTTGTCATATAAAGCGAAAGAAAAGGACATTGTTGCTGTGGTGGGAAACGATCGAGTCGCGTTTTTGTCATTGTACATCGCGCCGATTTCCTAAATGGCCATAACGGCTTATTAGCCATCAGAGGCCGCCGTATTGCTCCAGGTGGTTGTGGGCCGCCCGCACTCGTCCTTCTTCAGCTCCCTGCTCCTCGAGTCGGCTCTTCAGCTCCCCCCCCCCCCCCCCCCATTTCTCCCACTTCAGTCTTCCCACCTCGCCTTCAAGCTTGTCTTTCTCCTTGGCCAGGTCGAATAAAGAGCTCTCCAGTCTATCAAGCCTACGAGAGAAGGTTTTCTCTTCCTTCACCTCCACTCTTAAACATTGCAGGTCATCTTTTGTACAAACAAAGTTCATTTTGTCCCTGATACAACTCAGTGTGGCTTGGATTTCCTTCCATGTCTCCCTGCGACTCACTCTTACTACACCCTGCACCGTCACGCACCGTCTTTGGCTTCTTATTCTCTGCTTTCTTTGCCGTGGTGTTTGTTTGTGGGACTTGTAAGAGGATCAGAGAAGGAAGAAGACGATTTCCTGTTTGGACCCCCCCCAAAGTCTAGCGGAAAAGTATTTGGAAATGAGTCACTCATCACTGATAGGCTGACATACGTGGATTAACATGGCACAGTCAAGATATTGGTTAATCGTTCGTTGGGTTAAAAAGAAAAAGGTCGACAAAAGAACACAGAAGGCACAGATGTCTCACAACCAAACCGTAGACACTTCGAATATGGCATGTAATCTCAGATCACATTATAGTCCAGCTTGCATTCACAA
>JADBJO010022855.1:7500-17500 GCA_016801955.1 Conus betulinus
GAGGATGGCGCCTTGTTGACAGGGCATCCACCACCTCCTCTTCCTCCTCCTCTCCTCCTCCTCCTGCTCCTCCTTCTGCTCCTCCTCCTCCTCCTCCTCCTCCTCCTCCTCCTCCTCTCCTCTCTCCCTCCCCTTCCATCCGCCACCCTCCTCAGCGACAGCCACGACAATAAACGGGCCCCGCCACCTCTAGCGAGGCTATAGGGCATCGGCGTATATTTCATTAAGCTAGCAAAATACACTTCACGCTCTCTTTGAGATGAAATGGAGAATTTCATCAAGGCGCTAATAAAATCACCTCTTGTGACCAAGTTCAAACTCTTGGTCGAGTAGGGGAGAGCAGGAAGCAGGGAGGGAGGGGAGGCGGGGGGGATGGGTGGGGGGGGGGGAAGAGAGGGGTGGAGGAGAGGAGAGAAGGAAGATGAAGGGGGAGTGGATGACTATTTTCAGGTTAAACGTCTGGCGATGGGGGGATGGTGATTGCGCGCCGAGGCATTTCCGCCGTGAGCGCACGTGAGTCAACACGGCAGACTTTCCCGTGGAAGACCACGTCCTCCTAATCAAGGCTCCGGGGCCACTCGTGGGGGCCCTCCCTGGTCAGGACAGAGACGAGAGAGATCAGTAGGGGGGGGGGGGGGGGGGAGGAGCGCTAACAGGAGGACGGGGAAGGGTGTGGGGGAGAGAGAAGGGAGATGGTGGGGGGCTCTTCTCCTCGTGTCTAACTTCTCCTCTTCATTCCCTTCTGATTATCAGCTAGTCTGGAACCGTCAGTAGTCTGAAAGTAGCTTTCCTTCGCGAGAGCCGGTGCCTGCGGGCAGTGGTTTTTTTTTTTTTCCTCTTGGACCTAGATAGAGTTAAGCGGAGTTGGGCATTCCTTCTCTCTCTCCTCTCCTCTCGTTTGTCTTCTGTAAGCAGCAGCTAGCCTTCGGCGCGTTCTGATTGTCCGCCAAAGCGTCGCGAACGTCTGGCTCCTAGTTTGTGCGGGGCTGTTTCCAAACGGAGCACAACCGTTCAGACACCCGACTTTACCAGTCTGGCCAAGGCGTGCTCTACGAGATCGCGATCCGCTCTCTCTGACGCCCGTGAAACCGCGGGAGAGAAGATTTACAGCCTACATCTAATTCACTGTTCACGTCCTTTTCTCGTCGCCAGCGTGCTTCCTGTCTCGAGCCTCGAGGCGGCTCATTTCCAGAACGAGGCGGAGCCGTGTCGGGCAAGATGGCGCGATGACCACTCAGCCAGGAGACAGAGGGCGCTGAAGTGGGCATACAAGGGGCAGGCCTCGACGTCCCTACAGCGGGAGACGTCTCGGGCTTAGACTGCCCGAGCGCATCTCCGGCTAAAAAAAAAACAAACTCCCTTTTTCTGCTTCGTTCGCTTTACGCCTGCGCGCAGTTTTCCGTCACTTCCTGTTGTCAAGGAACGCCATCTGGAAGGGTCACCGTTTTTTAATCATTTCCGCTCAAAGGCTTAAAGATGGGAGCGATTTTTGTCTCTTTTCACTTTGTTTCTTTGGCGAGGTTTAACCTTTGTTGTGCACGCTGAATGTTAAAACTGTAATGGAACCAAAGACGACTTTCATTAAGAAAGCAGCGAGCTTAACTTCTTGTAATGGCTACGTAAGTGCTGCTTTGTTTGTTGAACGATTTTGTGGCCAGCTCTCGACATTGGCTTTTCGGGGTTTCTCTGCTTCTTGTAATTAAGAACAGTTTGAAACCATTTTTTTTCTCCTCTTGATCTGCTTCTGGCGCTGAAGGATGCTTCACACGTAAAGGGTTCTAACTAGGGACACTTACCGACGTCTGATGTTAGCGTTGCTGGGTGTTAAGTGATATACAGTTTTAAACTCGTTTTGGAAGTTCAGGGGGGCAGTATTGATTGTCAGCTGAGCTGAGAGCAACAGAACCTTGATTTGGATTCTATTCGATTTGCTTTAATGTCTGGACGGGGTTCCTTTGAGTTGGGGTTCGTTCAGTTTGGAATGGTTTTGGTTTATGTTCAGGCCTATCTAGTTTGGTTTAGTTTGACAGGGACGTCACCGAACATGGCTTCGGCAGCATTGTTTTCAAACTGTAGTTATCCTAACGAATGGGCACGTGGGGCGAGTGGACCCACTGTCTCAGTGGGGGGTGGTCGTGTGTTCAAGTCTCCGCTTGATGGATGCTGAGTGCAAGCAGTTAATCAATGACCCAGGTCAGCGACACGCTCTAAATCCAACACGCATGTGAAAGATCCCTATAATTCATAGGATTGCGAAAATATTGTGATGGGTAATAGGCATCATGATGTGTGAAGAGTAAGTGGCCGTCGCCAAGAAGTCCTCCCACCGCTCATTGAATTACCGCCCGTGATGAAAACACTGCAACAATAACCCTGTGGCTATGTGACTTGAGGACTGAACTGCCGCCCGTGATGAAAACACTGCAACAATAACCCTTTGGCTGTGACTTGAGGACTGAATTACCGCCCGTGGTGAAAACACTGCAACAATAACCCTTTGGCTGTGACTTGAGGACTGAATTACCGCCGCCCGTGGTGAAAACACTGCAACAATAACCCTTTGGCTGTGACCTGAGGACTGAATTACCGCCCGTGGTGAAAACACTGCAACAATAACCCTTTGGCTGTGACCTGAGGACTGAATTACCGCCCGTGGTGAAAACACTGCAACAATACCCTTTGGCTGTGACCTGAGGACTGAACTACCGCCCGTGGTGAAAACACTGCAACAATAACCCTTTGGCTGTGACCTGAGGACTGAATTACCGCCCGTGATGAAAAAACACTGCAACAATAACCCTTTGGCTGTGACCTGAGGACTGAATTACCGCCCGTGGTGGTGAAAACACTGCAACAATAACCCTTTGGCTGTGACCTGAGGACTGAATTACCGCCCATGGTGAAAACACTGCAACCATAACCCTTTGGCTGTGACCTGAGGACTGAACTGCCGCCCGTGATGAAAACACTGCAACAATAACCCTTTCGGCTGTGACCTGAGGACTGAACTGCCCGCCCGTGATGAAAACACTGCAACAATACCCTTTGGCTGTGACTTGAGGACTGAATTGCCGCCCATGATGAAAGCACTGCAACAATAACCCTTTGGCTGTGACCTGAGGACTGAATTATCGCCCGTGATGAAAACACTGCAACAATAACCCTTTGGCTGTGACCTGGATACTGAATTACCGCCCATGATGAAAGCACTGCAACAATAACTCTTTGGCTGTGACTTGAGGACCGGGTCTGCGACTGCATTCCTGCAATCAACTGATGATTCAATGACAGGATAGGAGGATTTTATTCCCCTCTCCCCCATCAGTGGAAATTATCTCCCTATCGTAGGATAGTATTTTCCCTATCATGGGATATCACCCCTACCCAACCACCCACCCCTATCGTAGGATAGTATTTCCCTATCATGGGATATGACCCCTACCCAACCACCCACCCCTATTGGAGGATAGTACACTCTGTGTTTATATAACAGGATAGGATAGAATAGGATAGGATAAGAAAGGACAGGATAGGTTAGGGTAGGATATATGACGGCATGATATATTGATGTGATATGATATGATATGGTATGATATGATATGATATGAAATGATAGATATGATATGATATGATATGATATGATATGATATGATATGATATGATATGATATGATATGATATGATATGATATGATATATGATATATGATATGATATGATATGCTACGATACGTCACGATGCGATATGATATGATCTATGATATGACATGATTTGCAATAACATGATATGACATGACTCGAAATCATATGACATGCTAAGCTATGTATTCATGCGGCGAGATAGGATATGGGTATCACATGATTCGCAGGATGCTGCGTGATGTCGAATGGCAGGCTGTAACACAACATGAGGTGACAAGATGTGACAATTCAAACGGCATACAATATGTTACACATCTTCGCTGTGCTATCATTCTTGCCGGCAAGGCTTTCACAAAGCCGCGCATGCTGTTTCCAGAACGCTTTCTGGCCACGGCCATGCCCACCTGATCGCTGAGATCGTCGCGGAGGGAGTTCCGGATCAAGTCCTGTTGGCCCATCTCCATGGCCTCTTCACTGTCTTCATGGCGTTGCCTCCCTCACCCTCACCCTCATCCTCCTCAGCCCACAAGCCTCAATCCCCACTTCACATCAACTATCACACAGTGACTTTGTACCCCATCTATCCCCAAACCCCCTAGACATCAGTTTAAAAAAAAAGGTTTGAACAGAGCGGAGCAGTGAGAAAGAGAGAGAGAGATAGAAAGACATAGAGGGGGGGGGGGGGGAGGGGGAGGGGGGTTACGGAAGTACGGAAGGAGGGGGAATGACGTTGCAAAGAGAAGGAGGGGGGAGAGGGGGGGGGGGGGGGATCGATTGAGACAGTCTTTGGAACGCAAGAAGCGTGCGAACAGTTGATTTTAAAGGATTTACAGGACAAACGAGGCAACAGTCTCCTTTCTCTGCTCTGCCAATTCGGTTTTTTGCTTCCCTCCCTCGCCCCCTAACCCCCACCATACCCCACCTCCCGCCTCCCACCTCCTCTCCGTGCTATCCCTTCTCCGTACCCTATACCTCTCTTGTCCATCCCCACCGCCTCCCCTCTCCCGCCTCCCACCATCTGCATCTCTCTCTCTCTTCTCTCTCTCTCTCTCTCTCTCTCTCTCTGTATGTCTCTCTCTAGTCTCTCTCTCTCTCTCTCTCTCTCTCTCTCTCTCTCTCTGCCCTCTCTCTCTCTCTCTCTTTCTCTCTCTCTCGTTCTCTCTCTCTCTCTCTCTCCTCTCACTGTCTCTCTCTCTCACTCTCTCTCTTCTTCTCTTCTCTCTCTCTCTTCTCTCTCTCTCTCACTCTATCTCTTTCCTCTTTCTCTCTCTTCTCTCCTCTCCCTTTCCTTCTCTCTCTCTCTCTCTCTCTCTCTCTCTCTCTCTCTCTCTCTCTCTCTCTCTCTCTCTCTCTCTCTCCACCGCCTCTGCCTCTTCTGTGTCTATTTTCTGGGTGTAAATCGCAGACGAGAGGTTCTTTGATTGCGTTTCTATGAGCCGTGTAAGATTCGAAAACACGGCATTGACACGGGAAGTGGTTCCTTCAGGTGGCCACAGTTGCTTCCCTTTTTCTTTTCACTTTTTCTTTTTCTGTTTTCTTTCTGTCTTTCTTTCTTTCTTTCTTTCTTTCTTTGGCTCCCTGATGCCTGTCATATACCGCGGAAGGTGGCGCTTTCACGATTCATACGGGGAATAGATTATGAGAACAAGAGAGAGGATGGGGGAGAATGGGATGGGGGTGGGGCGACTGAGATGGAGCGAGAGATGGATATGGCGAAAAGGGAAAAAGAGAGGGGAAGGTGATGAGTAGGGGCACAGAAGGAGGGAGGGAGAAGGAGAGGGATGGGCAGGAGGTGAGGTGTTGGGGGGGGAGGGGGGGGGAGAGATATATAGTCGTGGAGGGGAAAGCGAGACAGACTGAAGACATATCGAACAGGGACACGTTTACGGAGGCTATTCAACAGAAAAAACTGTCAGTATGTCAAACAGTTTTAATTTCATCAGCATCACGTATTGAAGCATGCTCGACCTAGATATGAAACCGTTTGTAACTCTGAACTCAATCTCTCTCTCTCTCTCTCTCTCTCTCTCCTCTATCTCTCTCTCCTCTCTCTCTCTCTCTCTGATTCCCATCCCCCACAGTCTACGTCACCCCCCCCCCCACGCTTTTATAGGGGCACATGACCACTAATATACAATAACTATTTTTTGAGTTTCAGAGTTTACTACTATACTGCTCTCTCTCTCTCTCTCTCTCTCTCTCTCTCTCTCTCTCTCTCTCTCTCTCTCTCTCTCTCTCAACATTTTTCACCTGATTTAAGATTTTACGGAAGAAAGATTTTAACGACGTTTCTGGTGCGTTTGTAGAAGATGTAATTTAAAGAGATGTGTGACAGTGTTTTTCTTTTTTTTTTTTTTTTAAGATGACTTGTGAGTTAATTTTAAAGTGGTGACAGCCCTGATGTGGCCCTTTGCGGTCGGCTGGGCTATAAGAAACATTACCTTACCTACCTTACCTCTCTCTCTCTCTCTCTCTCTCTCTCCCCGACGAATTTAAACGCGATGGGGACACTGACAAGAGGAGCAGAGAGAGAAAGTAATAGTAGTAGCAGTTGTTGTTGTGTTGTTGTTGTAGTACTAGTAGTGGTAGTACTAGTAGTAGTGGCAGAAGTAGTGGTAGTAGTAGTTTGCTGTTGTTGTTTCTGTTGTTGTTGTGTGGCGATGGTGATGATAATGATAATAGCAGTAGTAGTAGTAGTAGTAGAAGTAGCAGTAGTAGTGGTGGTGGTGGTAGTAGAAGTAGTAGTAGAGATCAACAAAAGATACGGAAAGGAGGGAAATTTGAATAAGTATTTGACCTAAGAAATAAAAAGAAGAAAATCTGAGGTGGCAAACAAAAAGCACATGACAAGGACTATTGACAGATATCTGTTGTATGGTTGGACAGTCAGGCGGAAAAGGTTCCAAATGAAAAACAAAAAGAAAGGGAAAGAGGGATATGTACTCAAATACTGTCTTCGGACGGGCACCTACAAGAATAATAGTTATAATAACGACGACGATAAAGTAGAGTTCGCGCTTGTGTGTGTGTGTGTGTGTGTGTGTGTGTGTGTGTGTGTGTGTGTGTGTGTGTGTGCGCGCGCGCGCTTACTTGTGCGTGCGTGCATGCGTGCGTGCGTTCGTGCGTGTGTGTGTGTGTGTGCGCGCGCGGTAATTACAAATTTTACATGACAATAAAAGGACATTAGACTGTCCAATCATGCTATCAATAAAAATGTCACTGGTTAGAAGGTATTGTAAAACTTTGATTAACATTCTCAGTAATATTTTCAATAGTACAAAACTGACATTTTAAATCGTGATTGGTTACAAGTCTTGTTCATACATCGCTTGAAAAATATGTTCAATATTGTTTGCAAATACGGGAACATATATGAATATACACTTTATCACGATCAGACCATCTACTGCAATTGTGTACCAAGCACAGGAGAATATGAATGAACATCTTACATGATACGAAGCAAAGATTGTTCATATACTCATGTCTTTTCATATATGGTAACTGTGTATAGGGTATAGGGTAGCTTGCATGCCAGACCATCGACTGCCAAAGAAATTATTGTTTGACGAACTATAACAAGGAAAACGCTCTCATGGAGGCCAGAAGAAACGTTTCAAAGACAGCCTCAAATCACCACCCATATCTTTTGATCTCCCTTGCATCTTGAATGGATTCTCAAGCATAGGCTCAAAGATTGTCCCCTATATTTTATACTGTTTGCATAATGCTTTTAGTTTTTCGGCAACTTTTTTTCCTCTCCACACTTTCGTTTTATTCCGTTTACTATCCTTCGCTGGCTGCTTTGGGGATGCTGTTGAATTCTTTTTTGAACCTTGGTGGTGAGAATACCACAGAATTATGGACTCTGGTGTGTCTCTATTTGACACCAGGCGCACAGACACAATCAGCCATGTTTTTTTTGATGAGTCGGATCCAACGGCAGAAAGGTCTAGAAAGAGGCAATATAAAGGTCTAGAAACGGCAATATAAAAGTCTAGATAAAGACAATATAAAGGCCTAGAAACAGGTAATACAAATGGATTACCATCGAGACGGATTTCAGTGATTTTCTTATACAGATGGTACGGGGTATCTTATGTCTATGATATACTCCCCCATTTTTTTTCATTTTGTTTTCTAAAAATTCAAACCGGATCGTACATACCTCTTTATGGCTGAAATGACATTAATACAATCGACGTCACAGTAGAGCTGCATCAATAAAGAGAAGACGTGACATTATTTTATCCATGTTATACAAATATATTAATAGCCAGTCTTAAATCAACATAACATATTTTTTTAAACTTTCCAGTATTTATTCGTTTTTTTGATAAGTATCGTTACGTTGTTTTGTGCACGCATCCCTCAGAAACATGTTACTGTATATCATACCGTATTTCATGTAAAAAAAAAAGTCAGATACACGATTTATCGCTAACTGATCAAACAGGGGAGAAAAACACGATTGTGACTGTCTCTCTCATATGCGCGCGAAATGAGAGAGAGCGAGATAGGTAGAGAGAGACGGCCAGAATGACAGAAAAAGAGGTCGAGAAACAGGGAGAGAGACACAGATAATTTAGGGGATGGGGGTGGAGTATGAACAATGACAGAGACAGGCAGATAACATTAGTATCATTGAAGAGCCACAAAGCGAAGACCTATTTTAGGAAGGGAAAGAACTCAAACAAACAAACAAAAGAAAGAAAAATAAAGGACTTACAGTGCCCCATCATAGCACTGACCCCCACATTCCATGGACACACCATGAAACCCGCCAGTTCATCTGTCGTCTGGCCCCCTCACACCGCGCAGCCACGGTGTTAATAGCCCTTCTTTCCTGATAGACCACAGTGTCGATTGAGGTGTGTGCAGACAAAAAACTCTCAATGGCTGAACATTGTGTAATTTAAAAACAAACAAAAAAATTCGATGCTGACCTTCAGCCCCTAAAGATGATCTTCATGGCACGAAGATTAAGCGAGTTTCAATGGAAAGAAGATGAATTTAGAAAACAAAGAGGGGAGGGAGGAGCATCTTTGTATGTTAAAATAAGAGAGAGAGAGAGAGGAGACATCCGCGAAAACAAAGGAGGGGGGGGAGAGAGAGAGAGAAAGATATCAGTAAAACAAAGAAAGAGAAAGGAGAAATCTGTTAAAAAATAAGGGAAGCTAGTGATATCAACTAAACAAAAGAGGGAGGGAGGAGATACCAATGAAGTAAAGCAGGTTGGGGGGGGGGGGGGGGCCGAGGGGGAGATGTCAGTGAAACAGACGAATAGACAAACAGAGTGGGCGAGGAAAGGGGAATGGGTTGGGGGACGCACGGACAAAAAAAAAGAGGGAGTCGGGGGGGGGGGGGGGGGGGGGGGGGGGGGGGGGGGGGGGGAGGGGAGTCGCGGGGGGAGGGGGAGTGTAGAAATACACACAAAAAACGTAAAGAGTTTGGGGAAGTAGAGGAGGGCCCACGCAACTGGCAGATACACGAGGGAGTGGACAGACTGGGCCATGGTCAAGCCTCGGACAGGCAGGAGAGGTAAGGCAGTCTTGACACGATCGATCGATCCGAGCTGCCAGCAACATCCACAAAGAAAGGTGTAACGACAGGGAGAGTATTCGGAACACAGACAAATACGCAGCAGAATGGGAGAAAATGGGTGGGAAGGAAGGAGGAAAGGAGGGAGGGAGGGGGGAGAGATAGCTCTGTCCCCGGCAGAGTGCCGATGCATCTCTCTAATGTGTACAGGCCGTCGGCGGATGAATTTCCGCACGGCCAAGCTCATTCAATGCTTTTTCTTCTCTTTTTTTTTATTTATTTATTTATTTTTTTTTTTTGGCATGCCGAATTCAAGCCGCTCTTGATGAATAGCTTTCAGTGTGGATGGCCAATTCAAACGCCGCATAAAACACCTTAAAAGCGCTGAATACGAAGCTAAACAAAAGGTGGAGGAGAAGAGCAAACGCGTTCAAATCAGGCCTCTTGTTTTGTTTCCAGCCGTGGCACTTTTCAACACGTTTCCAAAACGAATAGAAATCAAGAACATGTCGAGCGGAGAGAAAATACCTTCGACAAAACATCCCATCTACCCATATAGCCTGAGGGACAGAACGCCCCCCCCCCCCCCCCCCCCCCCCACCCCCCCCCCACACACTCCCCTTCCCCTCCGCTCACAGCGGCCCCCCCTGTCCCCCTTCCCTCCGTGTTTTGCTTTCACGGATTTTGTCAACTCGGCATGGAAGGTTACTTCCCTTTGAAGCCCCTATGCGGTCGGAGGAAGAGTAAAGGAGCGATAATGCAGCATTGAATGCCTTGAAGCCTGTGTCAATGTTTCGCGGGCCTTTGCTTCGTCAACACA
>JADBJO010022856.1:0-27332 GCA_016801955.1 Conus betulinus
TGTGTCAGGAGATAAGGGGGCCGAAACACTCGTGAAGGAGGGGCTATCTTCTGGGGAAGTCTCTGTGCCGTGATCTCCACGGTTTCTTTCTAGTAAATATATATATATATAATATAGTACTATATATATAGATGGAGTGGATGAATGTGATTTGTGATTTGTTAGAAGTAGAGACGACCATGTAGATAGTTGTATGGCACTCATAATTTAATCTTGTAGAGCATAAGAACAGTGTCTGACTTGACGTGAAATTATACGGTATATATCGTAATTTATATAGTATATTATATATATAGTATATAGGTGTTGGTGTGTGTGGTGTGTGTGTGTGGTGTGATAGTACCCTGGAGTGTGAGTCCGGGAAGTCTGGCAACACTCCTGAGCTGATGCATGAATGTAAAGATGTAGGTGGGAATTAAACGTCACTGTATGGTTCCAAGGTTCCCAGAAGGTTCCCCATTAGAGTCGTAGTTTATCATCGGATAGGAGCAGATGGGTGGGAAAATCCCACAAATATATGGCTCTGAGGATTCCGACTGTACAAGTCGCCAACTGAAGCATGTAGCAGAGAACCACGTGCCAGTGCTAGGTGGTTTGACAGAGCTTCGTATACAATTTGTCATACTGAGGACAGTTCCGCAGACCCTTACTTCAGGGTTTTAGACTAGAGATTAAGCGTAGCGCCAGTGAATGTTGTGAAGAAAGTCCACTGGCTCCGGAATCAGCTTTCAAATATTTGGTGTGCTCATGACGGGTGTAGTAGTGGAGTGGCATTGACTGAACAAGTCAGAGCAGTGAAACGCAGATTGCATAGCAGATGGCTGTCGCAGGGAGATCAGGTTCTGAAATGAGACAGAGTTATGAAGCCATGTTCACACCCAGTCGCAAAAAGTGACTGCAGAAATGGATTCTAGCACATGAGCATATGGTTCTACACATGAGCAGAAAACGGTTAACAGAGAGAGGAGAAGGAGCAAAGTGGGATCAATCTAAAACAGAACAGATATGGCAAAACGCAGACACTTGTTTGCTCTAGCATTTCATTCCTGCATGCTAGAAAGAAAGCTTTTGATATCTCGGTCGGTCGCGTGGACGATGTGATTCGGTTATATCTGCGTTGTTAGCTAATTTTTGTGTGGGCTTTCTTGTCCCCCCAGGGATGGTCGACACTCTGAATTGCGATGGCAGTGTTCCTGAGTCACATTGGCCCCGGGAAAGCTACGGTCCTGACTCGGGGTTTGCATTAGTGGCCCATGGACAGGCGGCCTGTCCCCAAGATACTGCCACCGAAGCAGACTACTTGCACCATATTGGCCTGAGGTGGCGGCGTTATTCTTTGTCTTTTCAGGTGGAGGTTTGAGTGCCGAATGTATTTTTGACGCTGTAGTGCCGACGATGGTGTGTGTGTGTGGGTCATGTGGTGTGGTGTGGGTGTGTGGTTGGTGTGTTGTGGTGGCGTCGAGATGGTTTGTGTGCTCCGTATGTAGTACCGTCTGCTTCTGAGAGTGGCATGACTGTTCATCTGTGTGTGTCTGGGTTGAGAGCGGGCCGATCGGTGGTGGTGAGGGTGGTGGGGTGGTGCTGAGGGGTGTGTTGAATGAGGAGAATGTGTGTGTTTGTGAGTGCTGCATGGGGTTATAGTGTGTGTATGGTGGAGGTGCGCAGCGCGCATGTTGTGGTTGCCATGTGAGAGAGCGGCCGAGGGTGTAAGTATTTTGTGCAGGCCGCCAACAACTTTGATAGTTTGTGGGCATGGTCCGCTTACAATTTGTGAATTTCCTCCCTGTATTGCCCTGGTCCCAGGCACTTCTTTCTTCTCTTGCCGATGAGTAGCTCCTGCGGCCGCCTTGCAGCCGGTCTGAGTGAGGCCCTGGTTTCATTTTTGTCTACCGCTGTAGCGTACCTTCGGAATGGGTGGGTTTTAAATAACTTATGCCAAGAGGGTAGATATTCGGGTGGTGCGGCGGGATCCTGCGTGAGGGGTTGACGGCACCTGAAGGAGAACAGGGCAACGATGTAGCCCACACACAGAGACCCGCGGCCCGTGTAACTTTGTCATCATTCAGACATTGTCTCAGACACATGATCGTTTGTACTTCTCACCACATCAGCGCATGAGTCCATCACACACATACAGGTGACGTGCGCATTGCACGATGTCCCTGAAGCACCAAACGTGTTTATAGCACTTGCACATTAGTGTCATTCATTTGTTCTGGTGATCTATCATGGTGACAGTGAGTGCGGTAGTTATAGCTTTGCCACCGTGTACGCGGGTAGTCCATGAATGGGCATGATGACTCTCTCCACGATGCCAAATAGCGACAGGTTATGATAACCGGAAAATGAGCGCGTGAAACCATCCCCCATTGTCGGAAATGTCCTATATTCTTCACACCGGTAAATACACAAGAAATGCTATTGCTCTGAGCATGTTGACATGAGACTTAGTGTTATATGGGGCGTCACAGATTAATTTGCCTGAATGTTCGACCATGTGCAGTATAATGGACACATGGGGGTAACGCTGTCTGAGAGTGAGGAGAGAAGAAGTGAGCTGTTGTTTGTTTGTTCTGACTGTAGCAGAAACAGTATGAACGTGGGAAGACGACAGTTATAGGGATCCATTAGTATGGTTCTGATGTGAAAATGTTTTGGTTGAGCATGTGTGTATGTTGAAGAGTTGTCACAGATACCTCGTAATTTCGTAGACTCTCTCTGTCTGTCTGGCTGTCTGTGTATCTGTCTGTCTGCATGTCTGTCTCTCTCTCCTCTGTACTCACAGTGTGGAGTGTTTTTCGTTGTCGCCCTATCTCTTCTGACGTTCCCTCTCCTCCCCCTCTCCGTCTAGCCCCTCTGCTCTCCCCACCTCTGTCGCTTCGCAGTGTCTATCTCTTTCTACTATGTACTACAGTATTTGAACTTGACGAACTTGTCTTCCAGGCCTCAAGCCACACACCCCCCCACCCCCCCCCCCCCCCCCCCCCGACCATAGATATGTAAACTAAAGGTGAAGATAAACCCAGTAAATGCCAATCCTCCTGTGCATTATTCACACTTAATCCTTGTTGTTTTCCCCTTGCCCCTCTTTCCTCGCCCATGTTCGAAGAGAGGCCGCGCCTGTACGTGCCCTGGCCCCAAACCCGTACTCTTCGGGTCTGCTCTTGGCTCTTTCTTTTGTCCCGGATCCCGCCCCACACAACAGTTTCTGTCTTATTCTTATTTTTACGAGGGGGAACAGCTCTGCCAAACGTGTGGCCCATTTCGTGCTGGGGGCTGTGGGACGGTGGAGGAGCGAGGAGAGGGGCGCGACCGGCCGTTGCGCTTGTTCCTCGGCCCCGTCCTCCCCTCTGGTCACCGTGCAGCTGCACGCGAGATGTATTCCATGCCGATCCCGAGCCAAGATTTGCCGTCATGCTCAAAACTGGCAGGTCGCACAATCCTTGCCTGATGGCCTGGTTCTGCTTACGCGTGCTATGGCTCTGCAACTGCGTGAGTGCCTAAATTCCATCGTGTTAAATCGAAGGCTCCCCCTTTCCCGCCCAATCGTGATGTCGGGGCAGACGGAAGGTGGAGATCCCGTGACTAGTTGCTTCCTCGGAAGAACCACCGACAAACGTGCAAAGAAAAAGAGGCCGATGCAAAGACATTCCGCACGGTCGATGTCAGCCAGCTATGATGGCCGGACCGCGTCAAGGTCGCGGCATTCTTTAACTGTGTGTTTTCAGGCTGGAAGACGGAAAGCAGGAGGCTCTGTATCCCTTTCGTTTGTTGGTTGAAACCGGTCGTGTTTGGAAGAGGCCGTTGTTAAATCGATGACGTGTAGTATTGTAACTGCACGGTTTCAAAATGTTTTGGAGGGGGTGTAGATGAGGGTGGGGGGGGGTGGCGGGGGGAGGCGGGTGAGGGGAGGCCGGCCTTCCGCGCTACTTAGAATTAGGTATTTTGGCCGTCCTCAGTGGAGCCCTGAAATCAATTTGTACTGTTGCATTAGCTTCTATTCCACTGCGCAACACTGTCTGCTCAGTATCAGCTAGATGTCTCCATCATCAGGGACTTTCTAAGGACTCCGATCCATGGCTTTGGTCATGCACGGAACTGGTGGAGAGCATAGTGCATGCAGATCCTTAGGCTGGCATCTACTGATGGGTACAGTTCACTCTTAACTGACTGTCCATGTAGAATGGTCTTGGGCAGTGGCAGAGATGATGACAAGATAAGTCATGGTTGAATTTGAGCTTATGGTGTCGTACTAACCACAGAGGCTCACGTTTTTGGCACTATATGATCTGCTGCCTGTCCAAAAATGCTTCATATCTGAATTGACTTGTGGTCTTGTATGAAAATCTGGAGAAACTGTTTGAAGTGCTTGACTCCACTGTTTGTAAAAAGCCGTCTGTGGCCAGCTGTCACATCTGTACAGGAGATGGATGAGACCTTGCTGCTATGAGTGAACATTACTGTCATTGCAGGCGTGGCCAGGGTGAGCCTTGTTCTGGCCGTTTGTGTGGAGGTGCTGTGCATCAGCAAAATGGGCCTTAGATAATTTAGGCCTCCTCTAGAGTCGGCCTCATTCACTGGGTGATGTCAGCGGTAGGTCACTTCCCCTGATGTTTTGCTCTTTCAGTTTGGTAAGTTTGAGAGGCTCCAGTATGCTGCATCAGATTATCTGTCGAATGAGTGTTGTGAAGGGGCCATTGACCAATGGAAATGGGTGTGGGTGAAACCCTGCCGCATGTTTTTTCAAGAGATGTTTGTGTCACCTGTGTTAGATCTGTTGATAGTATTATTCCAATGTATTCTTTACATGATTGTGAAGAAATGACAAACATGGTAAATGTATAAAAAAGAAAATGTCCCTGAGATGATAATCCTCATGTGGAGTTTATGTGCTCATGCCCTCGAATCAGTCACTGCAGTAAATTTGACCCATGAGTCATGACCCTACGACGACATAAGCAATTGTGTCATAATCAGCTATACGTTGTTAAATGAACATGTGCCAGCAAAAAGAAAGAAGAGGGAAAAAAAAACAAAAAAAAGATTGTAAAGAGAACAGGAATTTCTTTTGAAAGTGTGCCAGACAGCCAGACACTGAAGAAACCCGTGGTTTGGAAAAATGTAGGTGACATGCCACTGATGTCAGACCAACTTTTGTGTTGCCCATTCAGACAAACGGTCAGCCAGTGCCCACCATTACAGTATTCAAATAACCAAAAACGCTTGTTTAATTAAGGAAAATGCTTTCAGCTTTGGGGGAAAAGCTGACCAGTAGATATTTGAGCATAAAGAGGTCTGGATGTACCATGGTATGAGGATCTTGGGTACTGGGTTCACTGTAACAGTCTTCCATGCTTCAGCTTTCACTTCAAAAGACTTTCTTCTCTATGAAAATACCATCATCACTTGCCAAAGATGATCTTGATAGACTGGTGTTGGATGAGATATGCCTATCAGCTTTACCTGTGAGACTAGTGTTGCTGATGATATGCCTGTCAGCTTTTACATGTGAGACTGGTGTTGCTGATGATATGCCTGTCAGACTTTAAGCCTGTGAGACTGGTGTTGCTGATGATATGCCTGTCAGCTTTACCTGTGAGACTGGTGTTGCTGATGATATGCCTGTCAGCTTTACCCTGTGAGACTGGTGTTGCTGATGGAGCTGCCTGTCAGCTTTACCTGGTGAGACTGGTGTTTGCTGATGATATGCCTGTCACGCTTTACCTGCCGGGATGTGTTGTTGCTGATGATTGCCTGTCAGCTTTACCTGTGAGACATCGGTGTTGCTGATGATATGCCTGTCAGCTTTACCTGTGAGACTGGTGTTGCTTGATGATATGCCTGTCAGCTCTTAACTGTGAGAACTGACTGAGTTCCTGTTTCTTGACCTGTGAATGATGTTGCTGCCTGTCAGCTTTACCTGTGAGAACTGGTGTTGCTGATGATAATTTGCCTGTGTCAGCTTTAACCTGTGAATGGGTGGTGTTGCTGATGATATGCCTTTCAGCTTTACCTGTGATCACTAGTTGTTGCCTGATGACCTTCATGCCTGTCAGCCTTTACCTATGTGTCTTCCCTCCAAACAGGATAAGCCAGATGGACAACAACTTGTTAAGGTATGATTGACATGAGGTTAGTTTATGATCCCGCCGACTTCATTCACATTGCTTCTGAATCTTACATATATTCTGTAGGTCCTGCAGTTTGTAAACAATCAGCTTTGTATGGCCCAAACTATTGATTTTAAAATGCAGGGCCTTTAGGTGCTGTGTGTGTGCATTCTGGGTGATAATAATATCTATTAATGTTTTTTTAGCTGCATGGTTGAAATCACTGTATCAGTACCCTTCTTGGCGTGTGTTCACCATTTGACTGCTGTAAGTTTTTCATGCCACCTGTTGTTTTTATGAGCAGGATTTGCCGGCTGGATCCGGGCCAGAGGAGGAACTTTACCCAGCTTGTGGCCTTTTGATTTGGTGATAGTCTACTTCCTGCAGCAAGTCGAGGCCTCCTGTTCTTCCTGTACTTCCACTGCCTCAGGTACCCTACCTGTCTGTGCCTTGTCTTCATTCATTTTCATTGTCTGACCTACACAGGTTGTTCATGCATAGGTCACGCATTGGCTTGAATTAGTCTTATTTTTTGAGACCCAGTTCCACAATGTTTTTTTTTTACTTATTTATTCAGATATTTAGTAAGTTGCATGTAATTTCTTTACATAGGGGCCTGTTCTAAATGGTTTGAGAGTTTGCTTGCAGAGAAATGTGGGGTCAGATTTTTCAGACTGAAAACTGTCTCTGCTTCAACCAGCAAATAAGTGGGTTCCTGCTTCTGCTCAGGGAAGCTTAAAGGCAGCGAAAGGAGAGGAGGCCTTGCTTTACGCTGTCCCATAGCTCAGATGGGATGAACTTTTGACAGTTCACAGTCCCAACAGCCATGGAGACATTGAACTTTAACCTTTTTCTCATTGCTTTCTCATCCAAACTCGTGCCTTATCACAGCTTGGCATGGAACATCAAAAATAATTCAGAGAGAACAGAGAGCTAAATTAAACTCAATTCCAGAGAGGGCAGCCAGAGTAATTGCCCGTCGTGATTTAACAAAATTGCACCATGTAAGAACTTGGGACAGTTTTCTCCTATCCTTGGTAGAAGAACATACCTCTTTTGGTGTGCGTTTTTTTTTTTTTTTTTTTTTTTTTTTTTTTTTACTTTGTTTCTGTTTGTCTTTGATTCCCCAAATGACCATTTAAGTTAGCTTTCTCTTCGGAGGGCGAAGATTCTCCTTCTCTGGCTTCTCAGAAGGGAATTTCAGATGATGAGTCTTGAAAGTATGGTGCATTGCAGCTCTGTCAAGACCTCAGTTGTCCACTTCGTCGTTCACCTTGGCATCTCCCAAGTCAGCTTGGAAACTGCTACCTCCACAGCCTCTCGTGTTCACTTCTCCAGTTGCAAATGGTGCTGTCTGAAGGATTTGCATGTCGACCTGTGTCTCATGTATTAAATGTTCCTTGTTTTTTGCCATCATGCAGCTTGTGCAAGAATTGATCAGGTGCAACATGGCATTCGGTTATGAATTTGATATTCAAATCAATTTCAGTGACAGTCTGCCAGTTTGGCAAGAGAGTTGGCTGGATGGCACTGCCAGCGACAGTCTGCCAGTTTGGGCAAAAGAGTTGGCTGGCACTGCCAGCGACAGTCTGCCAGTTTGGGCAAAAGAGTTGGCTGGCACTGCCAGCGACAGTCTGCCAGTTTGGGCAAGAGAGTTGGCTGGCACTGCCAGCGACAGTCTGCCATTTTGGGCAAGAGAGTTGGCTGGCACTGCCAGCGACAGTCTGCCATTTGGGCAAGAGAGTTGGCTGGCACTGCCAGCGAACAGTCTGCCAGTTTTGGGCAAAAGAGTTGGCTGGCACTGCCATCGACAGTCTGCCAGTTTTTGGGCAAAAGAGTTGGCTGGCACTGCCAGCGACAGTCTGCCAGTTTGGGCAAAAGAGTTGGCTGGCAACGCCAGCCACACCCACTCTGATATGATATCTGTCCTAAAATGGTGATAAATCCAAACACTGAGGTGCATTCCACGTGATGCACCACTCACAATGAAACGTTCTCTTAGAGTTCGGGGGGGGACCTGTTGTAAGATCAGACATAAAACTCTTTACAGCAGGCTGCATGAAAATCTTGTTCAGAGATGTCCCAACTATATGATAATTGGAGTTTTTTTTTAAAAGAGATCAGCAGTTTTTCACATCATTTAAGATTTTGGTAGAAGAAAGACTGTAACGAAGTTCTGGTGTGTTTTTGGAGAATCGGTTTTTATGAGTTGTGTATGTTATTCGTTTCTTGGTTTTTGTTTTTTTTTTTGCAAATCCAGTTGACTTAAGTGAGATGACAGCCCTTTATTGCCCTTTATGGTTGGCTGGGCTACTATCGACATTATCTCTAGTTCTTTCTCTCAAGCCAAACACTGGACTCCCTCCCATCTCCCCACCTTAGTTTCGAAAAGGTGTAAAAACTGAGCTAGTTCTAATATGGTGCAGTGTTATAAACTCACAAAGGCAATCACTCTGGCTGACCTATCTGGGATTGAGGCAAAGTAAGCTCTCTGGTCATACAACTTTTTTTGGGGGGGGGGGGGGGGGGGGGGGGGGGGGGGGAGGGGGGGGGGGGTGGGGGGTGGGGGGGTGGGGGGGGGGGGGTGGGTGGGGGTGGGGGGGGGGGGGGGGGATCCTGATAACACCTGGGGTCATCCATGCCAAAGGAGATAAGGCATTTGTTTGGACAAGTAAGTTATAATTGTGAAACTACTTTTATTAGGACTAATTCTTTTAAAGTAATCTTTCTGTGCCGTGGCTTCATGGCTTAACAAAAGTGGTGGTGTATGTATGGAATAGTCTGCTGTCCACGAGATGCCTGCTTTCGTATCATGTTTGTAAACTGAGAGATAATTATTTTCACAACTTTTTCGTGCACTTTAGGAAAAGCCCTATCAAGTCTGCTTCTACAAAATACCTCAGTACATACAATTCAGTGCATTTTTTATTAATCTGTCACTGGAAAATCTCTTCGTGCATTGACAAAACAGTTTTAGGACAACCGTCAAACAACTTAATCTGTAACATCATCTGCAAAGATTATTTGAAAGTCTCACATTCAGATTATTTGCTGATACTGTAGTAGGTGGTGACAACGTTTGTTTTACTTTTCTCCACTTCCATGCTGACGGTGACTTAGGGTCAAAGGGCATCGTCATTGTATGGACATGGATGGCACCCATTGAGGGGATGCCTGACTCAAACCACAACGTAGCATTTATGATCATCGAGTCTGGTTTTGTTCTGCATGATTATGTTGGATTAGAACAGGCAAACCGTTGAAAATGCCTTCATAGTACAGTCACGTTTCCTTTGGTGGGTTAATTGATGTCTGATATTGGTACGGATATCTGTGTGGACGGCTTGTACTGTAGTAGCATGAAAATGGTCAGGCGTCTGTGTTTGAAGTTGGCATGATTTGCAGGGGAATGATGTTGTTGAGAGCTCACAGAATTCATATGCACAAATCCATGCTTACCTCCTCAGACACTGCAGACTGGCATTGTATTGCAAACTGTTTGGGGTGGTAAGTGTGGGGAGAAAACTCTCCTTGTGCAGCATTTTTAATGGCCTTGTTTCAAAGGAGGACAGACACGGATTGTGATTGTGCTTTTTGGCTTGTTTTCATAAAATAATTTTCGGAGTTGACTTTTACAAGTAAAATTAAAAATTCAAGTTGAAGCAATTCAGGACAATTGTGTTTACAGTTTTTTGTGATCAGTTGTGAAAAAATTGATTGCAAAAATATATTGGGTTTCCTCCTGGTTTCTCTCGACAGAATGTTTTGCTTCCTGTGGTGTAGATGAACATGACCCTCCTGTTGCTTTAAACAACATTTTAGAAAATTTCAAGTTTTGAAAACATTATATTTGTAATGTACTTACTTTGTCTATCTTGACATGAAACTTGATTAACTACTAAAAGTTTGAAAACTGTTTGAATCAGATAGAAAGTAGAGGCTAAAGTATTCACTTTTCAGGTATGATTTTCCTGTTGTCCCATTTGATCCCCTTTGTTCTTTACAAAAATTTTTTTTTTTAAAAAGACAAAAATGAAAAGAAAAGTCTGAATGATCCTTTGAATGTGATGATGGGATCAAAACCATCCTAACTATTGCATTTATGTGTCTTTATCTGTTTTCTGTCTAATCTAATCGAATGTTGAGAAAGGGCACTTGCTGTCAGATGTAGCTCAGAGCTTAGAATCAGAGGTGAGTATAATCTGGCATATCGCTTGTTACCAAAAACAGGAAAAGGTTACAAAATTACATTTCTCCTCTGTGTTTCTGCTGTCTCATTTCTTGTCAGTGCAGTTTGATGAAAAGTTTACATGAGGATGCGTAGTCAGGAAAATCTGCAGGCAGTTGGGTCCCCCAGTATATCCTCATGCCAGGAAAAAAAGGAAGTGCAGGCAGGTTCTTCCCTTAAGACTCACAGGGAAAACTGCACAGGATCCCTTGATGGCCATTCACCTCCCGACAAAAGAAGGCATGCAACTTCACGGACCCTTAATACCTCACAGGGGAAAAGATGTCAGTCACCTTCACAGACCCTTATACCTCACAGGGAAAAGATGTCAGTCACCTTCCACAGACCCTTAATACCTCACAGGGAAGAAGATGTCCGTCACACCTCCCACACCCTGTCCCAGTCACCTTCACGCATACCTCACGGGGAAAACCAGTCCACCCTTCAAGACCCTTAAATACCATCACAGGGAAAAAGATGTCAGTCCCACGGAAAAGAGTCCCACAGCACCCCTAATACCTCACAGGAAAAAGATGGTCAGTCACCTTCACAGACCCTTAATACCTCACACGGAAAAGATGTCAGGCACCTTCACGACCCTTATACCTCACCCGGGAAAAAGATCCCAGTCAACCCCTTAAACCATCACAGGTAAAAGATGTCCAGTCACCTTCACAGACCCCTATACCTCACAGGGAAAAGATGTCAGTCCCTTTCACAGGACCCTTAATATCCTCACTGTGTTCGAAAAGATGTCGTCACCGCTTCAGCGAACCCTAATACTCACAGGGAAAAGATGTCAGAGTTCACCTTCACAGACCCTTGTTATACATCCAGGAAAAAGATGTCCAGAATCACCTTCACGAGACCCTTAATACCGTCAGGAGTGAGCTTCAGGGGAAAAGACTCACTTTGTCAGATTTCTGACCTTCACCTTCACAGACCCTTAATACCTCACAGGGAAAAAGATGTCTCGCGTCCCCTTGCACGACCCTCTATACCCCACACGGAAAAGATGTCAGGCACCTTCACAGACCCTTAATACCTCACAGGAAAAAAGATGTCAGTCACCTTCACAACCCTAATACCTCACCAGGGAAAAAGATGTCATCACCTTCACAGACCTCTAATACCTCACAGTGGAAAAAAGATCAGTCACCTTCACAGAGACCCTACAATACCTCACAGGGAAAAGATGTCGTCACCTTCACAGACCCCTAATACCTCACAGGGAAAAGATGTCAGAGCACCGTCACATACCCATTCCTCCTCACATGGAAACAGATTTCATCACTCTTTCACAAGACCCCCTAATACCTCACGGAAAAAGATGTCAGTCACCTTCCACCGACCCGTAATACCTCCAAGTGGGACAACTCAGGTTGTGCAGGGCAGGCCTTCACAGAGCCCATAAAGTACGAGTGCAAGGGGGAAAAGAATGTCCACGTGCATTCACAGACTTTATTGCCCCTCACAAGGCAAAGTTACAGCAGGTTCACCTGTTCCTTTCTTTTACAGACACTGTGGTGCCCCTCTCCAAGGACAGTAGGTCAGAATTGTCCGTAGTCCAGCATTTCACAGACCTTTAACCCCTTGCTGTCCCACCTGAAAATTGGCCAGGCTGAAACCTGCATTCTGTCCACCTGTGTGAAAACACACACATGTCGGCGAGATGCAGGTGATGTAAACTACCCGTCAGCAAATGACGGAATGAGAAAAACTTTTGAGATTGGTTTAAGGACAATCCCAATGAGCTTTCAATCATGTGCATACCCATACATCAAGGTTAATATTAGAACGATTTCTTCTAACTACATAATAACACAGTGTGCAAACACAGCAGTGACTCTAATATAATCTTTCCCAGGCATTCATAGGGCCCCTGCCCAGAGGGAGCGATATGAAAGGAGCATACTAGTGAAGTCGTACCTGAACTCTATACAAGGCAAAGCGAGGTGTCAGGCTGTTACCGTCAATTGTTCTTGTCGCTAAGGGAGGGTTACTAGCATGAGTGATATCCGGGGTTTTCGTTCACAATCCTCTACAAAAAAAAATTCAAAATATAGTATAAAAAGATGCACATCAAAACCAGCGAACAGACAGTGTAAAGCACCACTCAGAGTGTTGTGTCACGGGGAACACGTACATTGAAATTGTTTTTGTGTCACGACGCAGGTGGGGGGTTTGAGTCAACACCTAGTGTGTTGTCCCTTAAGCACACTCAAATTGAACATGATAGTGCAGGTGGGAGGGGTTGACAAGCTTTATATTTCAGAGACTGAAACAGCAGAATGTAGACAATTGCATGTGAAGAAGTATTGCTGGCAACCGAAACAATTCTGTGACAGCAGAGGTCGAGGAGAGAACCTGTTCACACACCAGGCGCCTTTACACACCGGTCCCGTGCTGCCGGCAGCGTCCGAGGCTCCTATATACGCTGTGTCTCTGGCCGTCCCTACCACACCTCGTGGACGAACACTATCCTGCGTGGTAGCGTCCTGTGGGGGCGCCCGGACTGGACAGCGCACGGGGCGAACCCCTGGTTGACCCGTGTGTGTTGTGGACACGCACCCGCCCTGTGCCCAGGTGGCTTTCTGGGCAAAAGGTTGTCAGACTGGACTAATGTGAATAGCAGCCACGGACTGATACACATGGTTCCCGCTGGTCCCCCCCACGAAGGGCGGAAGAAGCGCCAGAAGAATGGAAAACCGCCACCCGAGGGGACAAGATAGACAGGAAAGAAAATGAACAAACAAACGAGCGTAAAAAATCTCCCAAATCACACTATATGTCTATGATCCCCTTCACATGCGATCAGCGCGCAGCAAACCTCCTGCGAGCTAGTTTGGACTGGGAGAGGTAAGAATAAAGCGCGGGACAGACATGAGGCTGGGCGGGCGGGGTCGTAAATTTTTAGACGATTGGCTCTGAGAATGGCTGTACACAGCATGTAGTATCTTGATAGTTCTATCAGTAGAGGCACGTGCTCTAATCATGCTTTTTCTTTTTTAGAGGTCGGGTTGTGACATAAGTCACGTTATCAGACTCGGACTGTACACACACACACACATCCCATGTGCGCAAAAAGATCAGAAGCGGATGGAAGAATATGCAAAACGTTATTTCACATTTTTGGGTGGGGGGCGCGGTCGTAACACATGGCTGAAAGCTGGTTTATGTCGCGATGCGGCAGCTGTGGGGTTGGCCTAAGTTGTGAGAAGGGAAAGAAAAAAAACAAAAAACCAAAAGCGAAAAGATTGGATCATAAACACGAGACACACACTGTTCCGAACAAACAAGACGCATAGAGCTGGGCACCCACACAAAACAGTACGGTCCTATCATGAACCGCTCACACACGAAGTTGTGGGGAATCAAATTAAAGGGCTAGGATGCGACATAAAAAAACGCCAGGACCGATGTCGCTCAGGCAAGCAGAGGAGTCAGACAACCAAGGGTAGGTATGGGGCTCAACTGTCAAGCCTCGGAATGATGAACCGCGCCGGGGACGCAGGCTGCTCTCACGGTCTCATGCGCGAAAAAGCACCGGGCCTCCGGGGGACCCATACAAGACGAAACTGTCTTTGTAGTAAACGTCTCCCATAGGGCATAGGTGCTGTACTGGTGTTGTTGTGGGATGTTGTGGGATGGGATGATAGTGGTGGCTGGGTGCTGGTGTGTAGTGTCGGGGGTGGGGTCACCGCGTGGATAAGGATGGGGGATGTAGGGGATCATGCGCGAAATAGTGATGGGACGGTGTTCGTGTTCTGGGGATCGTTCTGCATCACGGACCAGAGGCCTATACCCTACAATGGCGGGTGGGTGAGAGTGAATAGGAGGGAGCGGGCAACTACAATCGTCTGTGGTGCGTCACTGGTGACCTAGAGGCAGCTATGTGATTAGAATAGTAGGAACGAGTGGTGGTGGTGTGAGTTGGTGATAGGTGGTGGGCGAGTAGGGATAGAGGGGTGGCAGTGACGCATGTTACACATAATGGGGTGCATGGCGGTCTATGTAGTGTGACCATGGACCAGTATGCATAGAGAGAATTTAAGGTGGTGCGCATTTGAGTGTGCCGTGAGCCTGGCTGGGAAGAAAGGAAGGTATGACAAAGAAAGAAAGATGACGAGAAGGGAACGTTTTTGCATGTCTAGTATATGTCACGGAGAAAATAACTTTATACAAAGTAGAACAACATTTTTTTTTCATGGTGCTGTTTTATTCTGGGTTCTTCTTCTCTTCGTTTATAAAGTGTCTTTCCTTCTTTCCTTATCCTTCCAACTCCCGTCCCGAATCCTTGGTCTTATACCAACCCCGCCTACCCGTACCCTGCCTTCCCATACCCATATATCTTTCCCGCTCACGAGTCCTTCTTGTCTTTCTGTAAATGTTATATGATTGTCGCTGACACATAGCAGAACATTTTGGTGGAAGGACAGTTCATGGAGGATTTATTATGGTTTGCTGATCAACTTTGTGGAAGTTTGTTGACTGAGGACTCAACAGTATCTGGATGATTTATTACTGTTTGCTACTTTCAGAGTGGCGCTTCTGACGGGACAAACCAAATGGGCAAGAACGATGAAAAGGGCCAGAACTAATGATGAGTGCTTCCAGTCATGTCAAGCCTGGTCAGACGGCGATGAATACTAGATCGAATCCCCGCAGACAGGCTGGGAACAAAAACCATTGGCAGAAACATTCGCAACTGCGGGGCCATGGGAAAGGCAGACAGCAGCAAGCAATCAAAAGTGTAGAGGAAAAGGCAAAAGGTCCTGGATAGGAAGGCAGCTAGGGACTTGTGGGAAGGCGGACAAGTGCTTCTGCACTGTGAAGACATGTGGTGGGCATATGCTGAACGCGAACATTACCAAAAAATCGCCACTGTCTGCAAGGACCGGAGACGTCATGACGCACAGTCAAGTATGTTAACGCAGCTGAGGAGGAAGATGAGGATCAAGTGTTCGTTTTGATCTGTACAATACTTGTTTCCCGCGACAGAGGAAGGTGAGGAAGCTGTATGTGTGTGTGTTGTGTGTCGTGTGGTTGTGTTGTAAGTGTGTGTGATTTTAAAAATTTTTTGGGGTGTCACCTTTTGGTTTCTTGCTTTCAAAGGTGTGAATTGTGTGTTGTGTGTGTTGTGTGTGTGTGTGTTGGTGGTGTTGGTGGGGTGTGTGTGTGTGGTAAAGAGTCAAGTATGCGCATCATTGTGTGTGTGTGTGATGAGTGATTAAAAAAAAATTTGTTTTGTGTGTGTTTTGTGATTTAAAATGTTTGGGGTCTCCCATTGTTGTTTTTTTTCTTCTAACTCATTTTGGCCTAATTTGGGCGTCTTCAAAATGTGTGAAAGATCTTGTGGTTATAATCATCTTCAAGCTAGTTGTTTTGGTAAAATGAAACAATGACAGTAGATATACTATTCCTTGATTTTTTGAACACTCACATGATGCCTAGAGGTGTGTGGCCAGTGGCCTCTTGGGCGCCCCGCAGTGGGTTCGGAGCAACCAAGCGCCACATTGGCCAGAAGCCTCGCAGTGCGGCGTGCTTCACTTCCACGTCCCAGTGCCCTGGAAGCCCTTTGGATCTATGTAAATATGTGTCAAAATACGAGATCAGGTGAACTCGCCTGTAAGTTGCGTTTTACTTGGCATGTTTCCAGAGGGAACGTACATCAAAATGGGTGTGGGAGCGTGTGGCACGGGGGGGTTGGGAATTTTCTTTCAAACAATACTTGGAGTGTTCTTACGAGCATCGAAGCTTCTTTTGCGAATCAACTGTCTACCGGTAAAACTCTTTGCTGAGCGTCTTTAAAACGGTATGGGCATCATAGCAAATTGCATTAGGTCCTCTATACGTTCCTTCATCTCTGGATGTTTTTAGCATCATTGTCATTTGCACCCACCCACCGGACTAATGTTCAATTGTTGCATGTACATAATGTAGATTGTCCAGTAGCCAAACGATGTGAATGTGTGTGGGTGGTGTGGTTCCTGGTGTTTTTTCACTTGAAGCAGCATTTGTTATATCTCACGTTTACAATCATAGTCCCGGGGGTTCGGTTCCGATGGTTGGTGTCCATGCACCATTATCCCGACAGTTGGATCTGGCCCGGAGCCAGGGGTTAAAAAATCATCTACTAATGGCGTTGGCATTGATCGCTAAGTGGCGACCACCATTGTGAAGGAAACGCTGTGGTGGTGTTCTAATCTCTGTCAGTAGATCACACGGAATACAAGGAGAAATCTTCCGTAGTGAAAGTGCATTCCATTGTCTGGTTTGGATTTGGGCCTTAGTTTGTAAGTTTTTGTAGTTTTGGTAATTGCCAATCAGCATTGACTTTACTCGCAATTGAATATCGCAGGAATCATTTTGAGAACATGGCCCTCGTGAAGAAGAACTATCCCAATAGCTGATTCAAATACGGAACTTGGCATTTTGAGACAGTAGGTGAGGTGGTGTTTGTGTAGTTACTTATTTGTTGGGGGATTTCAACTAAGTGTCCCAATGGATGTGTTACGTAACTTAGGCGTCAACATTCATACGTTAGTTAAACCAGTGTCAGATTGGTGCAAAAACCAAAAGAAGGGGGGGAACTTAGAGGGATAGACATATCCCAGCTTCTTGACTAAGAAAGCAAATAAGAGAGAAGGCAAAGTATGCCGAAGGAAAGAGAAACAAGAAATACTTTTTCATCATGAAAAATAAGGGGATGTCATATTCATACCGTATTCTTGTCCAGATGGAAAATTGATTAAGTAGAACCGCACGTCTTTACAAGAACGATTGGATCTAGCTTCCCGCCTTGCTCCTTTCCCCTAACCTTCTCTTCACCCCTCCCTGCCCCGTGTTCACCACCGTCCCCACCTCTTCTCCCACCGTCCTCCCCCCTTCTCATATCCGGATTGTTGTGACAGAAGGGTTTGGAACTAGGTCTGTCAGTGTGCAGCACGGACTCTTTTCAGTTGTCAAGCAGCGGGACAGGTCCTTTGAGCTCTGAAGCCAATCAAACAAAATCACAGAGGTTGTTCTCGCTACAGAACAGTGAAAAACTTGTTCCAGTTTCTTAAACAGTGTTGTTTGGTTAGCTCTAAGGTTGTGCTCTATGCTCTCCTGATCTATGCACTCTATGCACTGTGTGGTGGTCATTGGTGTAGTTTGCAGATGACTGGTTCAAGTCACAAGCACAGGCGGACAAGGAGAGACGGACCGGGCTTGTTTGCCTGAAAAAAAAATGAAAACTTGTTATACAGAAAGTCTTCCCTGGTGCGTTTGTTGTCCTCCTTGGCTACTGTTTAACTCTGTGTGACTAAGTTGCGTACAATGGAGACGATTGTGTCCTCTTCAGGCTGATGTGTAGGGCTCTGTATAGCTCCTGAATGTTAGCATGTCCGTCCATGGGGAATGTTCTCTACTATCTGGCTGGTGGGTTAGCTCGTGATGTATAGCGTGGTCATCCATTGGGTGCTTTTGTCTTCCTCTCCTGCTGGTGTGTTAGCTCTTCGATGTAACCTGTCATCCATTTGGATTATTTTTTCTTCCTCTCTGGCCGGTGTTTGTAGTTGGTTCTCTGGCTGGTTGTCTAGCTCTGAATGTATCGTGTGTTCATCCACAGGGATTTTTCTGACTCTGTGACTGCGTGTGTAGCTCGAATGTAGCGTTGTTTTTGTCATTCCATGGGGATTTTTCTGTTCTTCCTTCTGTGGCTGGTGTTGTAGACTCTGAATGTAACCTGGGCATCCATTGGATTTTTTTTTAATGGCCTGGACTGGTGTTGTAACCTCTGAAGGTATCCGTTTGTCATCAACAGGCGATTTTTTCCTTCCTCTCATGGCTAAAGGTGTGGTAGCATCGAATGTAATCGTGTCCACCAACACGGAGGGGGATTTATTACTTCCATCGCTGTGGTGAGTGGTACTACGCGTCTGAATGGTAAACCTGTATGGTAAATGTGGGATTTTTTCTTCCTCTGTGGCTGGTGTGTAAATCTGCAATGTATGCGTGGTCAACGCCATTGGGTAAATGTTATCCTTAGCTCGTTCCTCGCGTGGGATGGTGATGTTACCAAATGTTTTCCCCCCCCTCTGGAAGGTAGCGTTGTCATCCATGGGGATTTTTCTTTCTCCGACTCTGTGGCTGGGTGCTGGTAGCTCTGAATGTATAGTGTGTCACCCACGTGCCCGGTAATTTGATTCTTTCTTCCCTTCTCGCTTGGTCTGGCTGGGTGGTGTACCGAGTGACTGACATGAATTTATGCATTCCATCGCCTGGGGATTTTATTCATTCCTGTTAGCTGGAATTCTGGAAAGTGTGTAGCATCTGAATGGATCGTGGTCCACCATGGGGACTTTTTCCTTCCTCGCTGATGGTGTTGTCCCCTCTGTGAGTAATTTAACCTGCTCATCATGGGATTTGGAGTTGGGATGCTGTCCTCTTCTCGCGCCTGTGGCTTGTTGTATGTAGCTGCTGAATGTAATCGGGCACCCACGAGGTGAGGAGGGAATTTTCTGCTCCTCCGAATCGGGCGATGGCTGTATGTGTACCTCTGAAGAATGTAAGCGTTGAGGATTACATCCAGATCGGGGAGTGAGGATGTAAGTTCTGTTCTAGTTCCATCCATAGTCGCTGGCTGTAGTATGTAAGGCAAATTTCATTAAATGAAGTAGCATGGTCGCACATCCAATGAGGGGGATAAAGTGTTAGTTCAGCTGCTTTCCTGTGCTCTGGCTGTGGGCTGTAGTTGAATCTTATGTCTGAAGAATCGGTCACCACGAGGGCGATTTTTTCTTTCTTCCTCTCTGGCTGGTGTGTAGCTCTGAATGTACGTGTCACCCCAATGGGGGATTTTTCTCCTCGATGTCTGGTGTGTACCTCTGATGTAACCTGTTATCCAGGGATTTTTTCTGTCCTCTGGGCTGTAGTAAAAGCTCAAATGTAGGCGTGTCATCGCATGGGGTTTTTCTTCCAGCGATTCCTGGCTGGTGTTGTAGCCTCTGCTTACATGCATGTCTTTCTTTGGTGAGTGTTTTTGCCTCTGTGGCTGGTGGCAGCTCTGCCTTGCTTTCACTGTAGCGGATTTGCTTGCGTCTGGCTGGTGTTTTGAATGTACGTGCATCAGGGGGATTTTCTCCTCTTATGGTGTGTATCAATAGCTTGTCATCCTTGTGAAGTTTTCATCGCGCTATTTGACCTTGAATGAACCTGTTGTGTCATTTGTTTCCTCTGTGGCTGGTGTGTACGCCTGAATGATCAATGTCACCAAGGGATTTTCTTCCTCGCTGGCTGGTGTGTATCTGAATGTAGCGGTTCATCCAATGATTTTCTTCCTCTCTGCGCTAGGTGTAGCTCGAATGTACACTGGTGATCCATGTGGATTTTCTTCCTTTTAAAGGCTGTTCTAGCTCTCTGGCTGACAAGGCGCATCCACAGGGATTTTATGTGAACTATCTGGAGTGTGAAAGCTCTGAAGATAGTCCCATGGGGATTTTTGACCACAAGGAAGGGTGTCGCTCCAGATTTAGCGTGTCATGCAGGGGAACATTCTTCCTGTCTGGTTGTAGCTCTGATTACATGATATCTTTTTGGTGAGTTTGCATCTGGCGGGGAATTTGCTCTTCACTTAGACTTGATGCTCTGCGTGAGGGGCGTGTTGTTTTCACACTTTTGTCTTCACTTGTGGATCAGAAATTGTCAGACTTGTAGAGTTCATCAGGAAAAGAAAAGGTTGATCAGGGGCCTTTATTACGCCTGATAATGACAGCAGAATGTGCATAGTTAGTTTTCACAAGTCTGCGGATAGTTGTAGAATCATGAAAAATAGCATGTTCTCTCTGCTGACAACGTTGAGACTCTTTTATGTGGGCAAAATGTGCTGATTACTATATTTTGGTGAAGGGGAGAAAACTGAGGCAGGAAAATGGACTGATGTGAAAGATATTTAAACTCATCGACATCCTTTCAATTCTAACAAGAGGGTGATGGAAGAGTCTGGTTGGAAAAGAAGAGTCTCATGTCAGAAGGCGAATTTGACTATTAAAATATGAACTATGGGGAGAAGGTTGTTGCAGTAGATGCAGGACATTCATTGTCTGCTCCTTCGTAATAGGGTCAGTTCTTGACAAGATGTATTATTAACAAGACAAGTATCAGTCCATGAATGCCGTCATTTGGCTCTCATTCTGTGTGGGCACTCGACCATGTATGGTTAGCGTTGCGCAAGTTTCATGAGGTCATCCCATGTTGTTTCATGAGAACACTTAATAACCCAACTTTTTCCTCTGCCCTTCTGGCACATG
The DNA here is from genome assembly GCA_016801955.1 of Conus betulinus. NCBI lineage: Eukaryota > Metazoa > Mollusca > Gastropoda > Neogastropoda > Conidae > Conus > Conus betulinus. Next base: position 20,631 of record JADBJO010022856.1, read on the forward strand.
TGACAGATTGTACATAGTGTATGATAAAAGCTTTGCATAGAAGAAATTACCGAAATGAGTAATCTGGCAGATTATGTATAATTTATCTTTAAAAAGGTTGTCTTCCATAATGAGTTTCTCTCCTGTATTTTGGCTAGTGTCTTGCCTTTAACATGTGCAGCAATTTCTGCCATTATGTAACAAAATGTGTCAGTATGCTTACTAGTAATCATTGTGGGTTAGTTGTCATTTAATAAATGGTTCAATTGGGTCAAAAAAAAGCGTGCGAATGCGTCAGAGTCACTTGACGCACTGCATCCTGAACTTTTTCCCTCTCGGCTTGAGTAGTGTATTATTAGTCCAGTTCTCTCTCTCACAGTCTTACTGTCTGTATCCGGGCCTCTTCCCTGCTCTTCCTCAGTGGCATGTTTCAAAGCAGAAAGATAAATACAATATGAAATAGATGTGTGTCCAGTTTCCGGGGCACCCTTTATTTTGAAATGACAGTTTTGACAAGTTATTGACTAATTGAAAAAAAAAAAAAACCTCGAAACCAAGCATTGTGTAGGAACTTGAAGTAATACCTCGAAACCACCAAGCATTGTGTAAGGACTCTGATCAGCGTAAGCTCAGGTGAAAAAGCTAGAGTTCGCATGCCAATAAATGTGTGTGTGCGTGTGTGTGACCCCCCCACGGGTGCAGTGTGCGGTGGATGTGGGCTGTGTGCTTGTGTGTGTGTACTCCCCCCCCCGTGCCCTTGAAAACAGCCGACGCAGTTGCGAACGCATGGTGGGTGTGTGTTGTGTCAGGTGCGCACATGTGGAAAGAAATGTGTTAAAGACACCAAGATATACCATTTTTTCTTTTTAACTTTGTACAACAATTCTTCTTAAACTTTTACATCTGTAATCTATCAAATGACAGTTTTTGCTGCTACTAATGGTTGCTGTTTGACAGATGTGATAAATTTTTTTTACCCCTTTTAAAACAAAAAATGGTTTACTTTGTTACAGATGCACTTTGGGTTGACGAGCTTTGGGTCCAGCACAAGCGGGCTTCCCCCCGGCATTTTCCTCTAGTGATATGGCCAATCACGCGTCCTTTTCAAGAAAAAGTCGACCACCCGTACAGGTTATAATTAAGCGCCCCAATAGACACTTAGCTGACACATGTTTACTTATGTCTTTTCGCCATAGCTGATGTTACTTTTATGTTCCCAGATATTGCTTGGCATAGGTCACCTGCCGTATAGCTGAGGTCATTAGAGAGACCAGGTCCGTGCCTGCAGCCACCAAGCATCATGTCCTGTGTTCTGCGAAACAATGCAGACTGGCAGGTTGTCCCTGGGAATACACTGTTGTTCTGTTTCATGTCACTTGGACAATGAATATATGAGGATGTAGGTACAACAGACTTGTGTGGAATGGTGGCCAAAATTGCCAGTACAGTCAGATAATGACCCCCAAACGTGAATTGACTAACATGCAAGCAAGGGTAGGGTTATGGCCTGCCAAAGGTTTTTGAGAGAGATAAAAATGGCATAACCTCAAAGCAAGGACTCAAAGCAAAGGCAAAGAATGGAGTGGATTGGGTTATTGGTGGATGTGGACATTGGATCTGTTACGGCTGGAAGCCAGCTGCAAGATGCTGAAGAGCTTGCACTACAGATCTCTTCAGCGCATCTAACTGGCGCACAGGTTGTAGGCCATGTAAGTTGTAGAGTTGCATATTATGTAAATAAAGGCTAGCTTTCCACTTTCTTGACTGCAAATTGTGTGTTGTGTGTATATACATCTGTGTAGAGAGAGAGAGAGGACGGGATCTGAGTGTATGTGTGTGCGTTCGAGAGTTGTTTTTTAAAAAAAAACAGACAAGATTCCTCGGATGGCCCCCCCCCTCCCTCCCCCTCCCCCTCCCCTACCACCCTTCGTAGTTAGCTGAGCTTCAACATGAACTGAATTGAGAGGCAGACAGCAAGTCACTTAGTTATGGCAGTTATTACTCTTCGCCTAGAGCATATATGAGGATCACACCTTAAGCCAGTATTAAGAGAGAGAATTTCTCAGGTGTGTGATAGTGGTGTTGTTCATCTTTTCAGGTTTTGGGTGTTTTGGCAGTTCTAACAGGTAATTTGACTTTAAACAGGAGTGGTAGGTCACATCGCTTTCCGCTGCAGGAGTTGATGTGTTCTGTTTTTACTGATATTACTATCAGTATCTTCTCGTTCTGGTCACATCAGCTTCATTCATTTTATTTATTTATTTTTTTTTGCTTTTAACAATCAGAAACAGAGTGAAGGAAAAACAATAAAGAAAAGAAAGTGAGAACCACCCAATTTTGCTCCCAACCACCCCAAAGATGCCCATCAACAGCGTTTTGACCGTCAGAATTTTTACGAATCACCCAGCGTTTTTTGACAGTATCAGACACAGAGCCTTGGAAAAAGCTAAAAATAAACAAAACGCAGGTTTTTTTTTAGCAGTATCTTGTGAGCCTTGTTTTCAGCTGGATTGTCTCTGTCCGGTCTGGTGACAGTCCTGATATGGCCCTTTGCGGTTGGGCTGGGCTATAAGCAACTTTACCTACGTTACCTCCATCTAGTCGGTGGGAGGGGGGGGTGGGGGGGGGGGTGCCCAGGGAAAAACCACAAGGTGTCTGTTGTGTTATGCTGAATTATTTGCTGAATTTCCTCAGGACCCTGATGAAGCCAGCATGAACAGAATCATCAAGAGAGTAGCCAGGATTCTCCATGCGTCCAATGGACTTCACTGGTGTCCCAGGGTGATTGCAAAGGCCAAGGTCCCCATCATCAAAGTTCAAGCATCGACCCACCAAGTGGAAGGGGACATAAGCCCTCAACAACTTTCTGGTGGGTGGCCTCACCTTTTCTCTGTTTTTTAAAAAACCTTTTCTACTGATGGGTGTGCTGGGTTAGTGAGAGACTGTGACAGACTTGTGATGGAGATGAGAGATAGAGCGAGATGGCGAGAGAGGAGAGAGAGAGAGAGAGAGGAGAGAGAGAAGAGAGAGAGCAGTTAATCCAGTATTTGTTTTGGTCATAATCCTATTCACACAGGCAGCATCACTTCATCCTGCTGAACAAGTAACACTTTTTAAACTTGACACAAAGTATAGCTTCTTTGCTTGGAGTCCATACACACTACTCAGCTGTGGACAGCTGGAGGTTTAAGTATGGACTCAGGCCATACATTTTGAACTTGCCTGAATGATTATAACCAAATAAAGTAGAAAAATAGGAATTTGTACTTTAATACCATGTGCCTGAAGGTTATCTGTTATAGAAGTAAGGTTATCTGTAATAGAAGTATAATAATATTATAATAGTAATAGAATAAGAATAAATGGAAGTAAGGGACAACTTTCAGGTACACAACGTTTCTGCCTATGGATGGATTTCCATCATTTCAAGAGTTCCAGTAGTCAATCTCGAAGATCTCCATAAATTTGTGTGAGAAAATCAGGACCGCATTTTGTGAATGATTCATTTTCAGGATTCTAGGTGGCTTCAGTTCATCATGGGGATAGGAGGGTTAGCTACAGTTTAGTGTTGTATTTGGGAACTCTTGCCCACAGACACCTTTGCACAGGTGGAGCTCATCTTTGTTTTTCCTTTTCCAAAACTGTATGGCAATGCATTTGGAGACGAGGGAAAGTAACAGAATGAGACACAGATCTCTAGCAGCCTTTTATCTGTAAAAGAACAAAGCAGAAATCAGAAGTCAGAGATGGATATTTAGAATATATCGGTTCTAAACTCCCATGTATCTCTGTTCATTCTGGAATGGAAACACTTACACCATTGTGGAAGGAATCTGTGTGATGTTTTGGATGCAGGAAGTTTGGATGTTGAACCAGAGAATGGAGGTTTGGGTGGCATCTCAGAATGCTGGTTGTCAGTGTAGGTTATTTTCTAGCCATGTTTCTAGATCAGCTGAATCAGAGCTCAGTAATCTTATTGTGAAAATCCCAGCAAAATCTGGTTAGACCTCTGAAAAGAAAAACCCGCAACTTTTTTGCTTTTACTCCTAGGAGCATGAATGCATTGCTGAGAAAAGTGAAGAGAATAGCTAAAGTGATGGTTTTGCCAGTTCTACTATTTCCAGATAACTATGCATCCTCCCTATTCACCTGTTGAGGATGAGCCTACCTTTTGTTTTCACATGGTTTATGTGAGCTGCTTTTTAGAGTTAAGATGTGCCTTTTGAGAGCAGTAGTTGTTGCAGAAGTGGCCACCATTTACTCAAGGCTTTGATTAAACCCTAAAACAAAATTCAGAATGTTATTCTTGAGCTTTGTGTTGAATGTGACCTGTGAATGACAGTGATGGGTAAACTGTTCATTCAATCACATAATCGTGGAAAATTTAGCGCTCCAGGCATTCACTGCTGTATTGATTAACAACAGCTCAGCAAAAGCTGTTATTAAGCTACACAGTGCATGTGCACACTCTTCTTGAAACTTCAGTGGCAGGTTTCTGAAGGCGACCAAGAAAGATGGGAGTTGCTGTTGTCGGAATTACGGAATAGGGGGTTTCCGAAAGGAAGTTATCAAAAATTGTCAGTCTTATTTGATACCACCACACAAACACACATGTAACAGATAAAACACATGTTATAGGGGGGATAAATCACAAATAGATTCCACAACTTTTTTGGTTCTTTTTCTTCTTTTTTTTTTTTTCTTTTTTTACAGGATTAGTTGTCATTTTTAATTGTTTAAAAGAAATTAGTGAATTAAAAAGAACAGGAATTCTGAAATTTTACAGATTGTCCTTTTAATTTTAAGTCTTGTGCATAGAAAAACGTAATCTGCTGATGTAACAGGAATTTTACATTAGAAAAAAAGTAAGACTTCTATGGGTTTAAGAAAAAAGCAGCATTAATGAACAGATTCTTCTATCAGAATCTCAGATGATCTCTAATTTAATCAGAACCTAAATCATGGCAGCATGGAAAGAAGTAGATGTGTTAGCATATTGGATTTATATCATGATGATTCTGTATCTTCTCATCTAATTGTTTTTCATGACAGACTTCATGATGTTCAAGCGCATTTTTTTTTTTTTTTTCGGGCATTCACAACACGACAAGGCTTCTTGCGGTGCTATTTTCTATTGACCACGTGTCCCAAAATTCTGGGTCTGGCTGTGAAAAGTCTTTGCAAGGTTAACCAACCACTACACTCTTTTCTGCTGTAACACAATCCGTAGAAAAGTTTTTTTTTAAACTTTTGCTATTGTCCTGGATCGTCATTGCAGTTTTTATCGATTGGTTTTGCTATTGGTCCTTTTCATTTCATATTCTTTGTATCAAGAAAAGTTTTGAATGATTGTACACAAACCTCAGTGTTACATTCTAGTTTACCATTGATTGTGTACCTTTCACAGAAAAGCTTTATAACGCTTAAAAAGCATCCCTTTTCCCTTTTCATCAACCACCCAGACACACCACTTAAACCAGGAATATGTTTGTGTGCACAATCGACTTTTTAAAGAAAATATATTATTATATCAATTGCAACATTGTCATTGTCACAAACAAGGGTCAGCTAATACTTCTTGTGCTTCTTTTACAGGCAACATGTTTGGTGCAAAACTTCTACGTAAGCTGTAAACCACATCGTTCCAAATTTGTTACAGTTAGTTTAAGTAATCTCCAAGGCCCCTGACTTTGCCCTCCTTCTTGTATATGTGTTGTGTGAGGGAGGAGAGAGAGAGCAGTGTGAGTATGTGTGTGTGGTTTGTGTGTGAGAGAGAGAGTGTGTGGTATACTGTTGTGTGTGTTGTGTGTGAAAGAGAGAGAGAGAGAGTGGTGGTAGTGTGTGTGTGTGTGTGTGTGTGGTTGTGTGTGTGTGTGTGAGAGAGAGAGAGAGAGAGAGGGATTGTGTATGTGTGTGTGTGTGTGAGAGAGAGGAGGAGAGAGAGGGAGAGGTGTGTGTGGTGTGTGTGTGTGGTGTGTGTGTGTGTGTAGTTTTTGAGTTGTGTGAGTGAGAAATTGAATGGGCGTCATGAAGGCGCTTGTAATCCATGTCAGAAATCAGTAGTCAGTGGGTTTACCGGGAAGTGCCCAGCATACCCCAAGAATACCAGGGGGATAGATGGGGCACAACCAGGCCATCTCCATGATTGCTGGTGCTGAAATCTGTGATGTTTCAGGAAACACTCAGACGACAAAAACCAACAATGTTAGCTATGGTCTGCTGTGCTATTTAATCCCTACAACAACGCTGTAAAAACTATGACAAAATAGGGTTGTATGGGGTGCATATTCATAGACAATGATCCAACTATGTCATAGACGGGTCCTGGTCCTCTGGGGTTTTTTGTCCTTCATTTTCTAAATGTTAGGCATTAGAGTATCTTTTCTCAGTGTCTGTCGTCCTTGTCCTTCATTGGGAAATGGTAAACCAACAGAATATGGTATCAGTCAATCTTTGTCCCATGAGGGTTCCAGGGAAGAGATGCTCCCTGTTCTCCATTTGTTAAAACAATATTTTTCTGGGAATCCTATATATGTGGTGTTTCGACCTGGAGGGGATAATGCATTTGTTTGGCACGGTGGAGAGGTATCCATAAAACTACTTTTTCCAGTTCTACAATAAATAAAATATTTCCTTTTGGTTCAGAAATCTCTCATGTGTGTGTGGTGTGTGATGGGTGTGTGTGGTGTGTGGGTGGGTTGTTTGTGTGTGTGTGTGGTTGTG
>JADBJO010022857.1:0-10000 GCA_016801955.1 Conus betulinus
GCTCTGCGCCGTACTTCGCTCTCTATCCATCCTACAACTCTTGGCGTCAGGTCGCTCCTGGGGGAGAGGCGACAAGCGCGGGTCATCACGACACAGTCACCTACACAAACACACAAAACGATCGCTCTCTGTGATCTTTTCGTTGCAACAGAGGGACCAACATCTATTGTATGCTTCCGTAGAGGGACGGGGGGAGGGGTTGGGTCAAGAATGCTGCCTGTTCTGGACCCGCCCCCCCCCCCGGGTACCGCGCCCCCCACACGCCGCCACATTGGGTGGGGGGGTGTGCGTGGGGTGTGCGGGGCGGGGGTGTGTGTGGTGTTGTGTGATGTCTGTGTGGTGTGCTGTGGGTGTGTGTCTGTGTGTGTGTGTCCGGGAATGGCCATTTCGCGGTGCTGTGCCGGTGGCGTGCGGTGCGTCTTGCTTGCTTGCTTGCTTGCGTGCCCTCGCCTCTCTTTACAGCGCCCTTGTATTATGTATTGTGGTGTTGTTTGTATGTCTCGGCATATAGGTACATGCTATCATTGCACTGACTCCATGCTTAGTGAGCGCGTGTACGTTTGAACGTCTTTATACGCTCACCCATAGGTGACAGAACCATGAGAAGACACGACCAAATCATAAAACAGCATCTGCCTACCCTCGCTCGCGTGCCAAGATCCTATCCCTCCACCTGATTTTAGACTGCAAGCAACCCCCAACCTACACATACACCGTTCCCAGTCTTCCCAAGTACCATACATTCCTCCACCGTACTGAAGCTCAAAATTATATGGTTATCCTCTCTTGTCTTTAAAGTCTTTCCACCGCGTTCGTGCTATTTTTAGATTCCATGCACTCAACAAAGAGCAATACACTAACTTAAATTCATAAATTCTTACAAAATTGGGGAAGATAGAGAGGCAGTCGAGTCAGAGAGCTCAAGAATGAGATATGATTACTCCGCTGTCGATGATGAGATAGAAGATCAGTGTATTCGGTGTCGGGTGGGAAGGGTGAAGCGGATTCGCCTTCCCAACTCACCAAAAGCAATATCCTCACCCGACCGGATTCGACACTATGGGGGACCTCCGAAAACACTCATTAGTTCTGACCGATCAGAGACTGGCCATTGGCGCCCTTGGTTCGGGTATCTACCGGTTCGCTCTCACCTTACCCCCGCTGACCTGCTGTCCGTCTCCCTGCTCGCCCAGCGTCAGTGACGGGTCCCCCCCCCCTGCCCCCGCGCCGGCCCCTTTTACACGCACGAAAACACACGACACACACACACACACACACACACACAGGCCCCCCACACAACACACACCCAACAACCCACAACACACACACCACACACACAACAAAGAACACACCACCCAAACACGCCCACACAATACACAAACACGCACACACACGCAACGCAGGTTGTAGCCCCCGTCACCACAACACACACCCACACACAACCACACACAACACAACACACACAACACACACAACACCCGCCCGCATGCACACGCCCAAACGAAGTGCCAACAAAACGGACGAAATCCACATCGCACGCCCGTACGCACGCACAAGCCACACACCCACAGACCAACACCCACGACACCACACGACCCACCCACACACACACACAACACACACACACGACGCACACACACACAGACACGCACAACGCATGCAGCACGCAAGCAACCAACCAATTATCCTTAGAGAAAGTATACATACATACACACACATAGCATTATATGCGGATACAGAACAGGAGACAGAAACACATACATACACACACACATACATACATACATACAACACACACAGACCTAATCCGAACACCCCCAAACACACGAACAGTCTGAAGACGTACGGTTCATGTATGTGGGTGTGTGGGGTGTGTTGTGGTGTGTGTGTGGGTGTGTGTGTGGTGTGTGTGTGTGTGTTTTTGTGTATTTGGTGGTGTGGGGGGTGTGTGTGTGTGTGTGTGTGGTGTGTTGCGGTGTATACACATACTACATGTGTAGTATGTATAAAGTTTCAACCGAATTAGAAATACTACACATCTGACGTTAATGTCCGACAGTGCCTAGTATTGATATTACTGTTAGAAAAAATAACCATAATTGGGTTACAATGCTTCTTTTGATTACAACTTAAACTACGTCAAACGAAACAGTGCAATTTATATATGAGTTAACAACGAAAAGTCCGTGCACATTTAGAAAATTAGCTATCCAAATCCATTTAAAAGTGTTTTAAAGATGGGGCGGGAATGGAATATTATGGACAGTGGTTCTGGCTTTATAATACCAACTTTTTTAAAAGTCAGGAAATTATTTTTTAGGAAAGGGGTTTTCTAATCTGTACCACAGAATCATGTTATACTGAAGGCATTGACATACATATATGATACACCAATTACGTTCTATCCAATTTTTACTGTAAGTTGATTCAAATCTGTTGTACAATAACTAGAGCACTGGGACTGCAAGAGCTAGAAAGATTTGCTTTTTTTTGAAAGGAAACATTTACTGTATTGTGTTCATAAATCTAGACATAAGAACTGATTTTTGTTTGGGTGTCATCTCACAGTGGTATAAAGTGGGAATGAAATAGCAGACAGTCTTGCGAAAGAAGGAGCGAACAGAAACGCTGAAAATTTATTTTTAAAATCCCTGAGATTGTCCCATTGTAAATTAATCCAAATTGTTGAAAAGTATGTATATCAGCAGAAAGTTTAGTTTTAATAAAAGGGCTACTATAGCATCGTGCCCAAGTCACAGTGTTAGGCCGATTCATAAATTAAGGCCTGACTACTTGGAACAACTAAATATTCTCATGGTATTGCTTGTGTCCTGCAAGAAAAACATTTCTGTTGCATCATCTTTTGTTTGAATGCCCAGGAGTGTGACCTCGCTCCATCAGGAGGAAAAGGTTTTGAGATGACTAACTTTGATAATTTCAGTACTGTCTTTTTTTATGGTTCATATGTTGCTGTAATTGCCGTGTTTCTATTTCGCAGTCACAGGTTTGCAACAACGTTTTATAAAATCAACAATTTTTGTGTACCACTAGCAGGGTAATTCATTCGTATACATAGTGAGGTGGGTATGAAAGTACGACACTTGGAATGATAACTGGAGTGTGGATGGGTTTTTTTTTTTTCTTTTTTTTTTTTGTTTGTAAATAATTTTACTAATATAATCTGGCAATAAACAGGACGTTAAAATAACCCTCTGAACTTAATGAAACTGAACTGAAACTGAACTTGAAACCTGAGCTTCCTCACATCTCTCATCATCTTTCTCTCTCTTCCCATTCCTCTTTCCCATCTTTCTCCGTCTCCTCTCTCCTCATCTCTCCTACCACCTCTCTCCGAGCTCCGCTTCTCTGCTCCTCGCCAATCTCATCTCTCATCGTCCTCTCTCGTCTGATCCCTCCCGCCTTACGCTCTCTCTACGTTGGGTGGAATTAGCCTATAGAAAGCTCTCTTCTGAAACGCCCTCCCTCTGTCTCTACCATCGTCCCCTCTGCCTCTTCCCTCTGTTCCCTCTGCCTCTTCCTACCTCTGTACGCGGCCGCTACCTCTGTCCCTCTGTCTCTACCCGTCCCCTCTGTCTCTAGTCTCTATCTACCTCTTCCCCTCCTCTGGCTCCTTCTAACCTCTGTCCCTCTTGGCCTCTCCAACCTCTGTCCCTCTGTCTCCTCTACCCTCTGTCCCTCTGTCCTCTACCCCCTCTGTCCCTTGTCTCGACCTCTGTCCTCATCGCGTCCTCCTCTCTCTCTCTCTCCACTTCGCTAGGCTCTCTCCACCTCACTCCTCATCGTCTCGCTCCGTCGATCTCGCCTTCTGTCTCTCACGTTATCTGCTGGTACGTCTCACTGCAGGCATACAAAGATCATAGTCACCCTAACTGGACACTTACGCAAAAGAACCGCATAACAGACCCCCGACGCAGTGTCCCCCAAAGGAAAGCAGACTCGGCTTTTCCCTGGTAAGGCATCGTTCATTAAGGCTCCTTTGGTGTGTTGGCACGTGTCATATATCCAGATTCCACATCATATTGGTATGATGGTGGGCGGGGAGGGGAAGAAAACACTTTCCATTGGATTTTCTTTCCCGATGTTATTCCTTTCTATCTGGCTTCTCCCTCCCTCTCTTTTAAGAAGCAAAAGTACGTAGAGAGATAAAATAATGAAGGATAAGAATAATAAGGCGGACAAAGAAGAAGAAAAGAAAGAAGAAGAAGAAGATAGAAAAGAGTAAGAAGAGAAGAAAGAAGGAGGAGAGGAGGCGGAGGAGGAGAGAAGACGAAGAAGAAGAAAGAATAGAATAGAAAAGAAGCTCGTCTTGATGGTCAAAAGGGGCATTCTGGATGATTTTTTACGAAAACATTTTTATCAGGCGAAGGGACAAACTCGGCCATAAATTTCCCCCTGTGCGACGAGGCCCGTCTCCTGAGACACTTCTTGGGCCGGCTTGGTTCCTCCTCCGCCAGTTGGCACTGGCGCGCTCCACTCCTGAGGGGTGCTATGGATACCACCCCTGCAATGACCCAACGAAGCCTACTGGGTCCTTGCCCCCTCATGAATAATTCCTTTATCTAATGAGTTTCTTACTGTATGCCGGAGAAGCCAAAAACGAAAAAAAGCGAAACAGTGAAACCATTCTCAAGAGGCGGACGCATATATACGTCTTTGGGCAAAACCAAAAGTATGGTTGCACTTCGTCCGTACCTGTGAACCTAGTATTACGTCGTCCGGCACTGAAGACATTTCACATTTTCCTACAGTCAAAACTGCATAAATAATCAAATTACACTTTAATACACTATTAACTTAGCTTTGAAAGGATCAAAGTGTTCTTCTTTTCAGTTAATGTTGCAGTGAAACAGACATCTCCATGGCTGCTTGTCCGTATTCTGTGCAAAGAAATGCAGTGGAAAAAGGTCGTTGTCCTTGGGTGGAAAAACAAACTAGTGACAGTATGGCATGTCCGTAGCTATGTAGTACGTTGTCCCGTATGTAATGTCAGTCGGTAGGAGGTATGTTTTATGTATGTAGGTATGTATGTATGTCTGTATGTATGTATGTACGTTATGTCGGATATGTCTGGTGTATTTATCTCTGTGTTTCTGTGGGATTACTGTCTTATGCCTGGAAGCGCATGCAAACATCACTAACGGGAGGCGGGTGGTTATGTTCTAGAGTTAGTATGTATGTATTTTACGTAGTATGGTATGTATAAGATGTATGCTTGTATGTATGTAGGTATGTAATGTATGTAAGTATGTATGTAGTATGTAGATAGTAAGTTGTCTGCAGTGTGTATCCTTTAAAAAATTCCTGTGCTGGACGAGGTTGGCTGATAGCATTAAAAAAAAAAACAATAACAACAACAACACCCAACAAAAAAAGCATAAAACTTCGTTATTTTCATTCTGTTTCGTTATCATTATGATGATGACGATATAGTGATGATAATGATGACGATGATGATTGATTATGATGATGGTGATAGATGATGATAGGAGGATGATGATGATGATGATGATGATGATGACGACGACGACGCTACGACGATGATGATGAGGGAGATGATGGATGATGACGATGACGATGACGATGAACGCGGATGATGATGAGGGATGGTGATGGTGATGACGACGACGACACACGACGACGACGACGACGAACGATGATGATGATGATGAGTGATGACGATGACGGATGATGTGATGATGATGATGATGATGATGATGATTGATGATGATGATGGTGATAGAACACCATGAGACCGTAGACTCACGACATACAAGGCCAGGAGAACAAAGCGCTTCACATTGGCCCATGCTGTCAGTGGCACGGTGTTGACTGCGGACACTCACGGTTGTTGGTGGCATCATACGTCGTTTGCCCATTTCCCACTGCGATTGCGGCCGATGACGTGACGTCGCCACGACGTGACGACACGACAGACCAACAGATAAGTTAAACATTAGTGCATTCAGACAGTTATATGTTTATTAAATTTTATTTCTGATGGTCATTATGTTTGATTGACTGATTGATTTAGTTGCCTGTTTTTTGGGTTGTTTTTTTTTCGCAAAGCGCAAGCAGTGGGCGACAGGCGCATCGAAACCATCAAAACTTGCAGAATTATCGTTTCTTTCCGGCGGAGGAAATTTCATGGTTTGAGTACTGCTCATGCGCCTATCTTTGTCCAAACATCAAGTATACATTTAAAAAAAACACACACCCATAAACATAAACATAGAAAAAAACAATTTAAGCGTTTCTGTATGATGTGGATGTTATTACAGCTATATTTGATTTAAAAGCAAAATCTCAGAGAGAAGTTATTCTATCCGATGTGTATAGTGGTGGGGTTTTAGGCGTGTGCACTTTCACATTATTCAGAAATTGGTCCTCAGTATAATGTATAACTGAATACACAACCAGATGGCAAACAACGCCAGTTTGTTCGCCTCACATAGAACACGTGAAAAAATAGGTGACAAAATGTGATGTCTGACGTGCGCTAATTCATTCATTTATCTATTTACTTGTCGAAGGTCAATATAAATCTATCTATTCGTCTGTCCTTGTATCTATCTACCTATCTGTCTGTCTGTCTGTCTGTCTGTCTATCTATGTATCTATCTGTGGTGTGTGTGTGTGTGTGGTGTGTGTGTGTGTGTGTGTTGTGTGTGTGTGTGTGTGTGTGTGTGTGTGTGTGATTATGTGTGTGTGTGCACGCGCGCTTGCGCATCTTTGGGCATGACCGTATATGGTGTGTGTGTGTGTGTGTGTGTGTGTGTGTGTGTGTGTGTGTGTGTGTGCTCACGTGGGTGCGTTTTCTTAGAGAGAGAGAGAGAGAGGGAGAGACGGGGAGAGGTGGGGAGAGAGGACCCGAGGCGAAGAGTGGGAGCGAGGAGAGAAGGGAGGCCGAGAGAGAGGAGAGATATGGGAGAGAGAGAGAGAGAGAGAGGAGAGAGATGAGAGAGAGAGATGTCTCGCTAATGCCTTGCAACCGTCTTCCAAAAACCTCTCTTATAAAGGAGAAGAAAATGGTGGAAGAGTGCACTCACCAGGGTTTGAGTACGGTGATCAGGGTAACAGGAAGGAAACTAAGCAAGCTTTCTGCTCACAGAGCTGTCATCAGGCTTAGAGTCAGTGGGTGACAGAGACAGATCTTATATGAGGACTGGCAATAAAAAGAAGAAGGGTATGAACAGAGCTCAGAGACAAAAGGAAGTTAACTGGGGTTAAGCAGTGAGTAGGAATTATGAACAAATTAAAGTGGAAAGCAAGGAGGAGGCTAGGAAAAGAAAAGAAAGAAAGAAACAAGCAAGCAGTCAATCAGTCAAGCGGACAACCTAACAAACCAAAACTTTGTGCAGACCTGGGACATAGAAATCTCTCCCAGGTAACTGACAAAAGATGTCAGTGATTGCTTCCCTTGCCATTCGTCCGGCGAGCACGTGCATAATGGGCCGGAGTCCTCGTCCTCGTCTTCGTCGTCATCACGGTGATGCGGAGTGGGACAACACTGTGGTAGCCACCACCATCAGTAGAACGGACACAACAAGCACCTTGGGGGGTCATCGTCTTTGTTTGTGTGTAGTTTGGTCTGATGAGGGATTATCTGCCAAAAATAAAACAGTTATTGGTGGCAAGCCTCTCTCTCTTCTCTCTCTGTCTGTCTGTCTCTGTCTGTCTGTCTGTCTGTCTCTCTCTCTCTCTCTCTCCCTCTGTCTCTCTGCTTGTTTGTGTTTCTTTTCTCTCGTCTTTGTCTCTGTCTGTCTGTGTCTGTATGTCTGTCTGTATGTTTGTCTGTCTGTATGTTTGTCTCTCTGCCTGTCTGTGTTTCTCTGTCTTTGTCTCTGTCTGTCTGTCTGTCTACCTTTCTCCTTCCCTTCCACCCTCTTTTTTGTCTCTGTCTCTGTCTCTCTCTCTCTGTGCTTTCTTTGTCTTTCTGTCTCTCTCTGGTCTCTCTCTCTCTCTGTCTGTCTGTCTCTCTGTCTCTGCCTGCCTGTTTATCTGTCCTCTCTGTCTGTCTGTCTATCTCTTTCTCACTTTCGGTCTCTCTCTCTCTCTCTCTCTCTCTCTCTCTCTCTCTCTCTCTTCACCAATTCTTCTTGTCTGTCTTTGTCTTTCTTTACATCACTCTGTTTCTCACTTCTATATATTGGTGGCTGTTGTATTTTGTTTTATGTGATATTCTCTCCAGTTGGAAACTGGGCCTACAACTGAATGAACGTACAGTTTGACATTTGTCTGGTGTGTGAGTGTGTATGTGTGTGTGTGTGTGTGTGTGTGTGTGTGTGTGTGTGTGTGTGTGTGTGTGTGTGTGTTGTGTGTGATCGTGTGATCGTGTGTGTGTGTGTGTGTGTGTGCGTGTGGTGTGTGTGGTGTGTGTGTGTGTGTGTGTGTGTGTGTGGTGTGTGTGTGTGTGGTGTGTGTGGTGTTGTGTGCGTGCGTGCGTGTGTGTGTGTGTGTGCGTGCGTGCGTGCGTGCGTGCTTGCGTGCGTGCTTGCGTGCGTGAGTGTGTGTGTGTGGTGTGTGTGTGTGTGTGTGTGTGTGTGTGTGTGTGTGTGTGTGTGTGTGTGTGTGTGTGTGAGCGCGTGCATGTTCACTCGCGTGCAGTAGCACACAAGCTTTCTAATAGAAACCCTTCCGTCGTCTCCAGGAAAGCACCCACCACTCTCCCCCCGCCTTAAAGTCTACATGAATAGTTACACTCTCCTTCCGCCTTACATTTCAGTTTTGAATAGTTATGCTCAACTTTCATGTGTGTGTGTGTGTGTGTTGATCATTTTGGCACTGAAAGTAACCTTGGTTTTTCTTAAAGGTAACAAAGAATACACGAGTGTGCATAACCATATGAGGTACATCGCATACTGTTTGACCTGAATATAGTGACAAAAAAAAAAGAGAGAAAACCCCGTAGGTTCACCGTTCATTTTTGCGCCCAATTGGAGGAGATTAGAGATTGCTCGTACATCGTTTTCATTGTCCTGAATGTTGTTTATGCTGCCTGAAGAAGGCCTAAGAGGTCGAAAACGCGTCGTGTTTTGTCTTGCCATTTGCTTGTCCATTTCGTCTGGTTGAATCATTTTTTTCTTTAAAGTTTTTTTTTTCTTCTATATCCGCCTGCAGTCGCTTACTTTGAAACTGACAGTAACATTTAATTTTTTTTCTGTCATGCCTATGAAATTCCATTCTTGCCATGAAATCAGTGTATCTGCAAGGTCCAAGAAATCCGAAGAAAATAAATAATTTCATCAGCTCCATGATTTAAAAAAAAAAAAAAAAAAAAACGTAACCAAAACATGATTTGTAATGAACGTTTAAGAACTATTTTTGTCATTCTATCCAAGTCAAACAATATGCGACATACTTCATATGGTATTGTACTCTCTTTGCATTTTTTGTTAACTTTAAGCAAAACTGAAAATATTTCAAGACCGAATTTACATCAATCGGCTATTTGTTCGTATTTTCATACGCCAGATCAGTTGGTGTTCGTAATCTAACCCCTCAGAATTTTCTGAAGGCAAATAAGTGTATTTTTCAGCTGTGTAATGCTGTATTACCAATTCGCATGATTCGGCACCATACCGATATAATACGCTGAGTATGTGAGTCAGATCATTTCAGAGAGGTCTTCAGAGAACTATTCTGAATGGTGCCCAACTGCTCGCGACCTATGGTGTTGTGTCTTCAGGGACTTTCCCTCCCGTGGATATGTGAAGTCGATGTCTTCTTTCACATTCATCACGTCTTCCTTGATGTCGCCAGAAATCTGGAATATTGCAATCAGAATCTGCACGGCTGGCTCAGCAGCATGTGTGAGAGACAAAGCAGAATTGCTAGCGGTGTGTCCTGACTTCCCCGTGCTGCAGGTTCCGATGGTTAAAAAAGATTTAGGGATAACTCCCTTTCTTGGCCCGGAAGTCTGTTTGAGGTCGCTACTTTGCATGGGGTAAAAAAAAAAAACACTTCCCCAGAATAAGTAAGT
>JADBJO010022857.1:15000-20000 GCA_016801955.1 Conus betulinus
CACGCGGTTACTATGAAAACCTACAAGGTGAGCTCAAGGCCGCGGATGATGAACACAAACCAAAGCAAATCAACTGGAACCAAAGTAGCTCCCACACGGTGCGGCGCAGTCTGGTCGTTTTGTCTCTAACACGGGAGACACCAAACGACGCTTCAGAGATCATCTTTAAAAAAGAAAGCTCTCCAAACTTCGGGCAGCACTATAAGAAAATGTTTAAATTTGTTGGTGTATGTCTATAAAGTGATGTGGCATCTCTCCTACACCGACCTTTGCGGAGCTCCCTTACACAGTTGACCCTAGCTTCGTCCTATCGCGCTGTTAGCATTGGTAGTCTTAGAGGGCAGACTGCATTAGGTCCCATTAGGAAACCCATCAGAGGAGTCGCTGCCCTGTTTCTTTGTCATTTCAGTGGTGCTCAGTGATGCCTGGATCGATACATTGATCCAATGCACTCAAGACAGGATACATAGTACAAGAGCGTCTCTTTTGGCAACGCCTTATTTCGCGAGGCCACATTGCGGATCGTCCAGTGGCGAAGGGAACAGGACTGCACAGAACCTCCTGTGGCTGAAAAGGCCCAGCGGGGGGAACGGGTCCCGCTACAGTCATCAAAACACGATGATGGGGGGTAGAAAGAATGACGATGTGCAATGCGGACATCACCATGAAGACAGCTTGGACAGAAAGGCCAAGCTGCTATATCGTCCAGCTGTGATCTGGACTTCCCGTACGCTGTTTCCGTATGTATCAAACACCAGCTGCACTGTCGTTGTGGGCACTTGTCATGCAGGATATTGGGATGTGTTATAAACCATTGGGATGTGTTATAAACCAACTGTCGTTGTACATACTGAACACACAACATGCAGGATATTGGACGTGTTATAAACCATTGGGATGTGTATAAACCAACTGTCGTTGTAGATACTGAACACATAACATGCAGGATATTGGGACGTGTTATAAACATTGGGATGTGTTATAAAAACCAACTGTCGTTGTAGATACCGAAACACACAACATACAGGATATTGGGATGTGTTATAAAACATTGGGATGTGTTATAAACCAACTGTCGTTGTAGATACTGAACACACAACATGCAGGATATTGGGATGTGCTATAAACCAACTGTCGTTGTAGGTACCGAACACACAACATGCAGGATATTGGGATGTGTTATAAACGAACTGTCGTTGTAGGCACTAGTCATGCAGGATATTGGGATGTGTTATAAATCAACAGTCGTTGTAGATACCGAAACACACAACATGCAGGATATTGGGATGCGTTATAAATCAACTGTCGTTGTAGATACTGAACACACAGCATGCAGGATATTGGGATGTATTATAAACCAACTGTCGTTGTAGGGCACTAGTCATGCAGGATATTGGGATGCGTTCTAAATCAACAGTCGTTGTAGGTACTGAACATGCAGGATATTGGTGTGTGTTATACAACGGCCATCGTTTGTAGGCACTACACAGGCAGGACATTGGAATGCGTTCTTACAGCAACTGTTATCGTTAGGATGAAAACATGTCCGATGCTGGGACACACCAATTGTCGTGGTAGGTATTAGGTATACAGGATACTAGGATGCATTCTACGCCAACAGGCGTTGTATGTTTTACAGATGCATAATACTGGGATGCGTTTAACACCAGATGTCATTGTAGATGCTAGACATGCAGGATATTGAGATGTGTTGGGTTGGGACAACAACATTTATTTGGAAGATTCACATTAGAGAACTATCTGGTCATTGAATGTATCGAGCATATACTTTTCAATTTAAAACTTGTTTCTCCATTCCCTAATTGCTGTTTTTTTTTTTCAACATATTCCCGTGGTTGCAAACGTTGGGAAAACTGCTGTCTTTGTTAATGTAAGTTTGGAAAAGTGCTATTATGTTGGTGAAAGCTTTGGAAAAAAGATATCTTGTTAATGTAAGCTCTGATAGACTGGTGTCGAGTTGACGTAAACTTTAGAAAATTGATATGTTATTTTTGTAGCTTTGGAAAAACTACTATCTTATTTACGTACAGCAGCTTTGAAAAAAAAATTGCTGTTTTGTTTAGTAAGCTTTTCGAAAACTGTTATTTTGTTTGACATTAGCCTTAAACTGCTCTCGTTCCTAATGTAAGCTTTGGAAATTGCTTTCCTGTTATGTAAGAAAGAATGCAGACACACACACACACACACACACACACACACCTCTGTGGAATACGCATACACACATGCATACAGACATGCACACAATGAGAGAGGAAGGAGGAGGAGATGGGTGAGCGAGCCATGGCCAAGACAGACAGATGGAGGAAAACGCAAGGGCAAACAAGAAAGAAAGGCCATTCAGAAAGATACAAAAAAGACCCCCCTAAACGAGGATAATTAGATAATTTCGTCCCTTAAGAGAATGACATTTCCCACACACCATTCCTGCCCATACCTCTCCTTGCCAGATCATGGAAATAACGGCAAAACGAGGCCCTCTGAGTTAGGTGGAGACCATCTGAAGTGCGATAGAAGGTCGACCGTAAGGTCAGACATTATCCACCCTCCCCCTTCTTTCTCAAAATTCTGTAATGGGGAAGAGGACCCCTCTTTGACGGCCCCAGACGTTAGCAGGTAGATCACCTCTGTTCATAGGTTCTTCAAAATGTCCCTCAAGCAGGTCTGAAAAAATTAAGACATTGCTATGTCTTGCATAGGGCTGGATTTAGACCCGTAACAGGGCACACAACCCACACACACCAACACACACACACGCACGCACCCAAAACACAGTGCGTCACTCATTTGGGAAAAATTGCGGTTTTTCACAACAAGAGTTCAGTCTCACCTGTGTGTTGGCATGATACTCAGCCAGTGGTTTTATTCCGGTTGGTGGGTTGGTAATGTTTTGGATTCCAGTGCTATACCGTCTTTGCCAACCATTTCACTCTGGTTTTTTTTTTTAAAGTGGGTCAATTTTAAAGATCGTCTGCTTCATTTGGATTTCATGTCCTGCAGAAGGAAAGAATAACAAAACAAACAAACAAAACCAAAAATTTTACGAACCGACAAATAGTAAACCCCGAAAATTTATACCAAAACAAAATGACGCAAGAGAACGCACGAACGCATACAATCTGGTTGGTTGCGGATCCAGGTGTGCAATAACATTGAAGCTATCGTTCAGACAGGAGCCGTTTGCGTGTCTTTATTTTTCTATTCTTTGATTTGTGTTTGTTTTGTCATTTCGTCGACACCACTTCATTCCACATTTTTTTTTATATGATAAATGAATGTGATCCTTCTGTCTTAACGTTTACAACTGGAGTGTTAATCAGCGGGACTTGCGCTTGACACAAATTCAATTGCCCCCTCAACCACACACAACAACACAGCAAACACGACACAAACACACAAACACACACACACACCACCACACACACACAGTCACTGCACCACACACACTCAATACAAAATTACACACACACGACGGCGCGCGCGCTGTATCACACTAACAACACAAAAGCATACACCGACAAAAATACACCACACACACACCACCACAACACCAAACCACCAACACCACAAACAAAAACACACACACATCACCACACAACGAACCACAATCACACACAAGAACACAAAAACACACACACACACAAAAAATACAAGCGCGCGCGCGTGCGCGCACAAACACACAGCCCAAAGTACTTGCGCGCCGCGCAGTGTACATGTCTGAGGTGCACTCAATAATCACACAAAACCACACCACACAAACACACACAACAACCCACCCACACACACAACCATACTCACACACACAAAACACACAACAAGGACAAACACAACACAAACACACCACACAACATTAGATCTCCTCTCTTTCCGTAAACCCTGTTTATCCTCATATAAGTTATCAACAGAATTTTTTATAATTATACCCAAGAATGGGAAACGAATAAGTGCGTATATAGGAAAAAATGTGGACGCAGAGGTTTGGCGCGCAGATTGCTGGACCGAAGCGCACGATCGTGTGTGGGTGGTGTGTGCATCTGGTGATGGTCTGAACGTGATATGTGTGTGTGTGTATTGAGAGGGTATTATGCTATATGTGTATGTGTAAGGGCAAGTGTTCGAGAGTTTTGAAAAGCGTGGTCGTTGTGTAATGCATGGTGTGTTGTGTGCGTTTCTATCATGTGGGTTGGTGTGTGAGGGGTCGTCAAGTTGTGGGTGATGTGTTGGTGTGGTGGGTGGTGATGTGTGGTGTGCGAGGGCGTGCATGCTGTGTGTGCTTGGGCGTTGTGCTTGCCGTACGTGATTGAGCGTTGAGCGCGAACGTTGTGTGCGTTTGTGTGCTGGGGTGTGTGTGTGTGTGTGTGTGTAGTGTGGTTGGTGTGTGTGTGTTGTAGTGTGTGGTGTGTGTGCTGAAAGTGTGTTGTGTGCGTGCGTATGAGTGCGGTGCGTGCGTTTGCGTGATGTGTGGTGTGTTGTGTCCTATTGTGTGTGGTGTGGGGGTTGTGTTCCTCGTGTGTGTGGGTATGGTGTGTGTGTGTGTGTGTGTGGTATGGGGGCTGTGTGGTGTCGTGTGTGTGTGTAGAGCTAGTGCGTCGTGGAGTACTGTACCTACTGTTTAGACGAAGCCTAAGGCTATCTCAGTGACGTATTGTGGAGGGGGGATTATGCGCGGATACCCTCACCCCACCCCTCCCCTCAACTCCTCCTCCTCCACACCTCTACAACTGTCGATCACCCTTCTTATTACCTTTATCAAGCACAGAAGAAAATGTTCTACCGCGTTTCAAGCCTGCTGCCGCGGTTAAATATTAAAAATACGTTCACAACCCCCCCCACCCCCCCCCCCCCCCCTCCCACTCCCCCCCCCCCCCCCCCCCCCCCCCCCCCCCCCCCGACCCCGCGCCGGCCCCGACCCGCCCCCCAGCACCGCCAACAACCCCCCCCGCCACCGCCACGCCGCGCCCCCGCACCGCCCCACCGCCCCG
>JADBJO010022857.1:25000-27332 GCA_016801955.1 Conus betulinus
TCTATTAGTGATGATAACAACACACAACAACAGCAACATCAACAACAACAAAATACATAATACATGTGTAAAAAAAATATTGACGGCAACAACAACAACAATAATGATGATGATGATGATGATGATGATGATGATGATAATAATAATAATATAATAGTAATAATAACAATAATAATAATAATAGTAATAATAATAATAAGAAGAAGAAGAAATAAGAAGAAGAAAAGAAGAAGAAGATGAATGATGATGATGATGATGATGATGATGATGATGATGATGATGTGATGATACTAATAATGATAATAAAAACAGTAATGATCTTGAAGAAGATTGTGATGAATGATGATGATGATGATGATGATGATGTGATGATGATGATGATGATGATAAGAACAATGATTAATAATGATCTTAATCATCAATATTCGTACTGATGTTGTTGTTCTTATTGTTATTATTTCTCATGTAATAGTAGTAGTAGTAGTAAAGTAAGTAGTAGTAGTAGTAGTAGTAGTAAGCAGCAGGCAGCAGCAGCAGCAGCAGCAGCAATAGCAAGAACAGCAGCAACAGCAGCAGTAGTACTCTCGCAGTTATGTCCTGCAGAATCTCTCTCTCTCTCTCTCTCCCTCTCCTCGTCTCTCATCCTCTCTCTCTCTCTCTCTCACACACACACCACACACAAACACACACCACACACACACACACACACACACACAAGCACACACACACACACACACACACACACACACACAACACACACACACAGCACACACACCACACACACACACACACACACACACACACACACACACACACACACACACCACACACACACATACACCACACGTATGAACACAGACAGACAGACAGACACACATATACAGACAGACAGAGAGACAGACAGACAGACACCATACACACACACACACACACACACACCACACACACACACACACACACACACACACACCACACACGCACGAGAGGCCAACATGTTTCTAATACCTGGTGATGTAAGTGCCCAGATTCCCAACGACGATGTATGTCACCCCTTGCCGTCCCTGCCACTGGTCTGGCATACAGCACGGCATGCGTGTACACGACACCGTTGGCTGCTGCCGGCACCACGGCCATCGCCACCATCATACAGCAACACCCGCACCACCATCGCGATCAGGCCCTTCCATTGCTCTTGGTTAGACCCTGCAGCGAGTGGTGTATGAGACTGGATTGGAAGGAGAGAGAGAGAGAGAGAGAGAGAGAGAGGAGAGAGAGAGGAGAGAGAGAAGAGAGAGAGAGAGAGAGAGAGAGAGAATGTTTATTGGCGTTAGTGAGCGCGCGCCATGGGCGTGCGCGCCGTGTGTGTGTGTGTGTGTTGTGTGTGGTGTGTGTGTGTGTGGGTGTTGTGTGTGTGTGTGTGTGTGTGTGTGTGTGAGTTAGAGAAAGAGAGAGAGAGAGGAGGAGAGAGCAGAGAGAGGGGGTGGGGAGAAAACTAACGCTATAAAACATTAGATTTCATTCACGGTAACACCTAAATCAGACGTTCTGTCTTCGCTATTTATAATTACTACCCAGAGTAGAAAGAACAAAGAACATAATTAACAAAAAAACAACACACACACATCACAACCAACACAACACACTCACACCACACACACCACACACCAACACACAACACACAGACGAGAGAGAGGAGAGATGAGGAGAGGAGAGTAGAGAGGAGAGAGGTCAAATCAAACTCAATCCAAACTCAATCCAATAGTTAATCTGCAAAGGCACAGACCGATCACGCTTATTGAGGGACAAAAACACAGTAGCCAACTACGCGCTCGGCGTCATATACTGAAAAGTTAGAAAGAAAATATGTTTTGTCCCAATAACGAAATTTTGCTCAGGACAAGCCCATCTCTGGCATTTGTGTGTGAAGTGCAGCAGTTTCTTTTCGTCCTTTCTAGTGTTGAAATGAACCAAGCTACAGAGCGAGTCAGTGAACAAGAGAGATGGACAATTCTATTGGCAGTTGGCGAAGTCATTAGAAGCAAGACCACTTGATGAAACCTTTGTAGTATGAGGCAAAAATATCTTTATTCTTAAATTTTAACAATGAAAACAAACAACGGAAAATATTTCGTCCTCATTGATGATAGAATTGACAGTTTTTGGAGTGGAGTGTGCAATCTGATGGACATTCAAAATCATCTCGTAGGCATGAAAGGCATAGGTTTCACTTGCGCAATCAAAAGTTTAGAAATAGGCGTACCATGTTCCCCAATTTCCCACATGTTTTATACATTTCTAAATTTGGATTTGAGAGAGGGAAGAGAGGATAGGA
>JADBJO010022858.1:0-27330 GCA_016801955.1 Conus betulinus
ACAATCTCGCACGCACAAAAATCACATACACGCACGGCACGGCACGCACACACAACACGACCACGCCACCTCACAAAGGAGACCCACACTGGTAAGCGCGACAGAGAGACGCTAAGACAGACAGTAAGTGTATGCGTTGTGCTTGGACAGGACGTGGATACCAAACACCACCGGATACAGTTGGTTCATAAAATTCGAGGCTGATTGGTGAATACGTTCAGCGCACCAAGCCGTCATTCTCAATACAAATGAAGAGCGAAGGTTGATAGTAAAGGGTATATTGAAGTGACAGAGTATTCGATGTTCTGGTAGTCAATTGTTGTGCGAAAGAAGGGGAGCATGCAGAGGGGGGAAGAAGAGAGAGCGAGAGGATCTGAAAGAAAGATAGATAAAAGAGAGGAGAGAGAGAGAAGCAGAACAATTGCAGTTAACAGACCTTTTTACTTACGAGTATTAATGTTGGGAGTTAAGGGTTGTAAGTCAAAGAAAGAAAACCAAAACCGTTAATGCCTAACGATATCACTGACAACAAGAGGATACAGCGACCAACCGGTCTAAACATCTTAAGAATGCCCACATTCGCATGGTTAACGCGGGACTGTGTGTTTTATGGCTCATTAAGGAATTTTGTGTGTGTGTGTTTGTGTGTGTGTGTGTGTGTGTGTGTGTGTGTGTGTGTGTGTGTGTGTGTGTGTGTGGTGAAGCAGACGTTTTTTTGTAGCTGAAAAATACTTCATCCACAGTTTCCCAGCTGCGCATGTTCTCCATACACACACACACACACACACGACACACCCCAACTCGTCTCTCTCTCTCTTCTCTCTCTCCTCTCTCTCACACACACACACACACACACACAACACCCACAACCCACACACCACTCCTCTCTCTCACTCTCTCTCCTCTCTCTCTCTCTCTCCCCCCTCTCTCTCTCTCTGCTCTCACACACACACCCCACACAACACACACACACACCACACACACACACACACACACACACATCACACACACACCCACACACGTGCGCGGCACACACACACACCCACACGACACACACCACACACACACACACAACACGGGGAGACACATATGAAAATGAGACGTCAGTTTGTACTATTTGTACACAGGGCCAGACAGGTAAAGGACGAAAAATAAATAACGAGGCATGAGGTAATTCTGGGTCGTATTTAAATGAATATTATGTTTCATTAAGGAAGTCAAGTGAAACGTACTGAATAAGAAAACACCATAAATGCCCTCAACAGGAAATGCGGTGAGAAATAACGGCGAAAGTTGGCGAATGTGGCAGGGTGCTGGAACGAAACAGAGGGTAGGTAAATACTGTCAAAAGAACGATCAGAGCGGGGGGGGGGGGAAACAACATTTGACGAATTTAGATCTTTCAAAGGAAATGTATCTGCATGGGGTTTCGTACAGTGAGGCGCTCCTCAGGGTTCAATAGGGTTCCAACGGATCAATTGAAATAGCTTCCCCTTGTAGCGGAAGTTTGAGGCAAGTTTTGTGGATCGTATATGGCGTTATTACAGGGCTGGTGAATGATAGGAGGACAATCCAAATTGGAAGTTGTCCATATAAGTTGGATGTCCAGCCACGGTTGCCAGATCGTCGCTGCTACCGAAACTGAAATAAAAACCAACTTGATGACTAAAGGACATTCGTATATAATCCACCCAAATGTCCTAAAATAAGAAGAGGGTTGTGAAAACTGTACCACAAACCCCGTCGAAGCAACAACAAGTCACGGACGCATAGAGAGAAAGACGACATCCAAAGTGACTCAGACCAAACCTTGTGTATAAATACGCACCTCACGCCATCCCATATAACCACACAAAAATTCACAGCTGCAAACTTTCATACAACAGAATAATACAAATGGGGATATAATTAAACGCAGGCATATTCAACAACAGATTGGTGAACACTATATTAGCCATGACTAAAACGTGTAAGATACTAGACAACCAAGAGAGCTTTGGCTCTGCGAATCATAAAGAAAATAAAGCGGACTTTGATACATCAAAACCACAGGAGGAAGCCAAAGCTAACCAAAAAAATAGAGAGTAGGAGAGGTGATATCATGTCAGTATTTTGCACAAACACGTGCGTGGGCCATGAGAGCAATGATGAAGTCCCGACTTTAGAACGGAACGATAAAAAAAAAAAAATTCAACACGTGGAAAACATGCCCGGTACTGCCTGCACAACCTAAAATGGGTGAAACAACAAGCCGCAAAGAAGACTTCCAAGGGTGGTAGACAAAAGGAAATATACTCGCAAAGCAATATGTTATATAAATAAAACGAGAAACATTTAAGACAAATATATTCTCATGTGTCCTGAACCCTCAACCAAATGGCGGATAGGGGAACCGGGGTGGGAATAAAAATATTCGGCCTAAACTTACAGGACAGCTGAGATGCGAAAAACAATTCAAATCTACACATCTACATATAAAAACCACGGTAAAATGATATTCAGCGCCACGACTTAACCGTGATAAAAAAAAGATTTAACACACAAGCTCATGACGGGACACAGAAAGTATGCTCAACCAACCATGTCGAACAAAAAAAGACGGTGTAACAAGCATTGTTTAAACAAACCAACACAGTGTTGTAATCGGCTATAAAGAACATGGGCAATAACATACACATAAGGGGGGGGATGACAACAAAAAAGGATAAATTAAGCAAATTTTGGGATCAGGGAAACAGACATCAACTGAACGGCGTTCCACGTTCGGGGCGGACATGTCTCTAGACAAGGCATTCCTGAAACGGACAAAACACTGGGCAATAAAGTAGCGCAATATTGTATAAGTATTGAATCAGTCGATAACCCAGATATTGAAATTTCTCATAAACAAATTGGTTGCGATAGGGCCTCGTCGGGAAAAGCACACCCAGGGGGGTGAACAACAGCGCAGGAACCAGCTCCCAGATGTAAAATACCAAGGGGGGGACAGCCGCACATCATAACTGAGAGATAACCGTAACACAGTGAGGTCAATCCCAGTGACCAGGATAAGCAGAAGAATCACGGAAGGACGGCGGGAATAACTCGAAAATATAAAGAGTGAGAGACTGAAAGCACTGTGAACACGGAGGATACTTGTTAACTGCAGTGGTGTGATTGTCGTCGAGATGCCACTGGGGGGGGCCGACACTTCAAAGCGTTAATGTGGTAGACCAGGCTTGAGTAGTTGGCCGTGTGCAGGTCTGGAAGAGAACGGAGCTTGCTGTGGGGGTGGTGGGAAGGAGCCGGAAAGTGTGCCCTGGTTGCCCTCTGTGGCAGCCACGATGATGTATAACTAGTCTTCTTCAGTTTTCCGTGAAAGGGGAATATCGGTTTTTCGGCCTCTGCCATTTTGATCTCTGTGTTTCACTTGATTGTCGCTGACTTGTGTATTTTGTGCCAGAGAATGCCTATTTTGAATATGTTTCGTGGGTTGCGAGCAGCCCATTGGGTGTAACTGTGTGAGCACATTTGGCTGGGATGTTCAAATTTGAAATTATTGTGCCTGCTCTCTCATCACATCCACGCGCCGTTCTTGTGCGCGCGCTTTCGTTGTCTACCTCTCTGGCCACCGCGCCCGCCGGCCCTCCCCCCCGTCGGCGTCCCACCGTCTCTCTCTCGTCTGGTCTCATCTCCAGCGTTTTCTTGTTTACGTACATTTGCGCCTGCGAGTTATTTGTCCTGTGGGTTTGCTCTCCGTGCTAGAATACGAGGGAAATAGGGGGGAGATTGTGTACGCAGAGCTCTTTTGGATGGTGTTTCGGTGTTTTTTCGACATGATGCCATGGATTGTACAATGTGGTATGGCGTGTGCTCTGCGTGTATGTACGTTTGTTGGTGCAAAGTATATTCAGGAGAGAACCAGGCGGCAGGACGGGGTCCTGTATATAAAATAAAGACCAGTGGACGTGAAGGGGTGTGCACCACTTAAATAGTAGGTTGCCATGTTTTGAAGGCGTCCAAACATATCACAAACAGGATGAGCGAGGCTGGCATCAATGTGTGTTGGAAAGAGAGGGAAGTCATAGAAGTACACTCTATTGCGAAGGGACAAAAGTGTGTCTGGTTGGTTGTAAATATGGACTCAACACGCACACAGGGGGCATCAGCCCGCCCTTACGGTCCTTACACCCCCAGCTTGTCCAGTCAGTGTGCATTCCCAGGGGAGAGAATCGAGGCGCCGTCTAGGATTAGGTGGTTGGGGACAGATCATTCGCACTATGGGCATATGAATCTACTAATGCAATGGAAGGAAGCTGGAAGGCAGAAGGTCCTTATTGCGTCGAGAAAACATTGCGCGTTTGTACTGGTGTCGGGCACTCGCGCGCAGAAGTAACGCGCGGCATGCACAACAACCCACTGCAACGGACACAAACACGGACATGGGTGTTTAGGCCTACAGCATATCTTCACTCATGTCCAACACTTTAAGGGAATATAGCTATGCAGGCCGCATAACATGCTTGTACTATATCAAAGCAAACATTATAACTACAAGAATATAAAACGATGTGTTTGTTCGAATTTTTATTCAAAATTTTATGAAAAGTTTGCAGATTCCATTTTGAAAACTATAGAATATTGTTCTTGCAGGCTGACACTGTAGTTATCACAAAATATCTACACAGATATAAGTTTTTTAAATTCTGTCGGATAATTCTTTGCATTTGGCAACATTTAGTGGATAATCTTTCATAGAAAAGACGACATTATCTAATATCCATTCAAACACTACGGATGGTAATTAAAAATACGAAAAAGCCACATAGTCGTGGGAGAGTTAAGGGAATGCGAGAAACACACCAGGCTTTCATCAAACGAATTGTACGTTGAAATAATATGTATCAACGAACGCTTCAATTATATATAAGATGTAGACATATGTCTGCAGGAACCTTGTCCTTAAGGGCCTCAGGCCGATAGGACGTAAATCTCACCCTTAACAGTAACAGAACGCTTCAACAAAAGGCTTTGACTATGCTCTCAATTTAGTAGAAGACAGGGGGAGCGGGCAGCCGACCGCATGCAGCCATGATCAAGGCTAAAAACGAAGAAGTCTTGGCAGGGTTATTGTTTCTTTGGGTTGGTTGACTGGCTGGTGCATGTGCATATACGCATGTGTGCGCGCGTGCATAAACATGAACATGTGTGCGAGATGATAATTTCAGCAAGAAATCATTTTACATGAGTTTTTTTTTTTTTTTTTTTTTTTTTTTTTAACACAAAGCATTTCTAGAGCTTTAAGTTTTGTTTCTAAAGATGACAAGGCTATGTTTTCCACTTTTAAAAAGTACTGGCATGTTTCCTAGTGCTGTGGAAGACGGTACACCTGGGCATTCATACCATAAGAACACGCACATTCATTATTCTTTCAAGCTGAAATTTTGACTTTTAATTCGTTCATTAAAAAACTCCCAAAGAACCCTAACTAAATAAACAAAATAAAGTTTATGCCTTTCTGTATTCTGTGGACGTGAACATACCCATACTTTATCAGCAATCTCATAAAAGCAGTAGCGGTGTGTACACACCCACATTATATATATATATATATATAAAAAGTTTTTAATAAAAAAAAAAGTATGGGTGTGTGTGCATCACCATCATTCAGACATGATGATACATCGTATATTACAATGCGTATGTGTATGCACAGCCGCCAGATGGTAAAGAATGCCTCCCCCCCCCCCCCCCCCCCCCACTCCCCTTCTCCCAAGATGCTGGTAAGGTTACATTGAATTTGGATTCCAGAACAAGAAACGCAGTAAATAATAATTCACGCTCAAACATTGCACCCGTAAAAACGAGGCAAGTAGCCAAGATCGAGATCGATTTTCGCTTCAGAGTTAATGAATTCATGAAGCTTTTCTGACAAAGTTGACAGTTTGATTTGTAATTTGGAGTTATGTCAACACAAATTGCTAGCTGCTTTAAATTTCTTTCATTAAGGTCTCACTGCATGTAGACATGACCATATACATTTACCATTATCTACTGTCATGAGGACATGCTTCCCTGAGTGTAGTCTGCAATTCATGTGTATCTCTGGGTAATCTAAAGCTGAATGCCCTTCTCATAGACCCTAACTTTCACTTGGACAATTGACATTTTTTTTTTTACATAGCTTAAATTTGGATGTCATCACAGTAACTTTCTATGAAAGCTGAGGTATTGAAGATCTGCCAGAACTTCTGAGATCAGGAGGATAGCCTCAAATGACAGATCTTTGACCACTGAAGCAACGAAGTCCTTTTTATGGTCTGTGTTCAGAATTTACTACTACTACTAATAATAATAATGTTGAATTTTATAGCGCCTATTCTCTAAAGATTAGGGCTCTAAGCACTTTACACATAATATAATAAACACTCTTTGTTACACAACGGACTGCCTACCTAGGTAGTGCCGACTGAAGAGCTGCCTACCAGCGCATCATTCAGTCGTTTCCCCGCGTGTCATCCGCCCAATATCGTTCACTCAATTTCCTTCATTATTTCATTTTCTCACAAAGGGTGTATACTATATGTAACGTGTCATTCATACCAACGGCCAAACTGGCCTCCTCTTCCGAAAGTTGGTGATGGGATTTTATGTGTGCAAGATGTTGTGCATGCATTCACACATGGAACCTCATTCGAAGGACTGTATGGGGAATGGAGTCAGAACCAAGGTTAACACCGAGGGAATAATCCCCCTGTGCCAAAATTCAAACCCGCAACCCCAGGATCATGAGTCTGGCGCTCTACCAACTGAGATATTCCTCTACCAACTGTCATTTCTCATTAGCTAGTGTTCCTTCCAAATACATAGAAAAGATTCAAATGGTGATGAAATGGTGGGGCCCATTTGGCTGTCAGGGAGCAAATATGAGCCCACATCACTCTCCTTGCCAACACTTCAAAGGAGCATATTTTTGTTTGTCCATTGGTCTCCCCTTTTCCATGTCATGTGCAGTCTTTGTTATCATTCGAGGGTGCACTAAAAACTCACCTTTTTGTGTAGCTATTGGATCCAGTTTTTTCTCCCCTGCCTTGATATCTGTTTACTTTCTCACTGTGTGCATGTGTAAAGATGCATGCATGAATGCGAGCACATTTGTGTGTGCATGCACTTGTCGATGTGTGGGCAAACGTTTGTTTATGCAGAAATGTGCATTAGTGAGCGCACTTCCATTTTGAACTGCATAAATTGTGTGTACCTTTCAACTATCTTATCTTTCTGTACACACTCTGAGCTCATTTACAATTGAGCACTCCGAAAACCCTCTAATCATTTATTATTCAGCCACCCTAGAGTTTTCCTCTGAAGATGGAGTGTGACTAACCGACATGATGGAAAATTAAAAAAAAAAAAAAATGACCATAAACAAAGTCCTCTCACCCAGTGAAATGGTTTTCATACACTGGCAATGGCTTACAAATGAGAACAGACCAGGTCATTCCTGGTGTTCAGGGAGTAACTTATTCCCAACCACTGTTTCATGGGTAACATTGTTTCTCCATTTCTTTAGGGGACATGGAGACACCTATGAGGGTGAAAGGCTACCTCCACCATAAGCTTGTAAACTTTATGTGACAGTTTTTTCTCCGTGCTTAAACGATCACATTATCTGGGAAAAAAGAACTACCAAGGATCAGTCACAGATTGTAGCCAGGAATGGGATGTCGTGGGTTTTGACCTGATCAGAATAATGATGATGATTATTGAGAGTATTAACAAACCACCAAACGTTGGTAAGAGATGAGCTCCTAGCTCTTAACAATCCATCATCATCATATCACACACACAATGGGACTGCCCACCTTGATAGAGCAACCAAAGACCTGCTTGCTGGCACTGATCATTGATCTTCTGTGGCATTCATTTGAATATTAATATCATACAGTCATACATTGGTCACTCAGCGTTTCACTTTTTTTTTTCTGTCAAGGATACCTCACACACACACACACATAGAGGTATCATCCATACCAGCAGCTAAACTTCCCTTCTTTTCCTAAAGCAGGTAAATGGGATTTCACATGTGCACAATATGTTATGTGGAATCTCAGTTTATGGTCTCAGTTGAGGGACTTTTTGGGAGTTGGACTCAGTTTTGAGGATATCTGCATGTACCAATTGGCTTGGCAGAAATTACAACCCATGACATTAGGATCAACAGAATCTCAGTCCAGCACTCAATTCTTGTTCCAGACCTGGAATAATATTTTTAGAGATTGTTTTGTTTCGTTGTTTTTCATCAAGCTCCAACCAAAACGAAATGAATGGGCCCAAATGTGAAGAATGGACCACACAATTAAGTCCATCCATGTAACTCAATGCCCTTTTGACTGTTGTTCAAATTTTCTGGCACCTGTTGATTCTCATGCCCAGTTGTTGTGGGGATACATTATAAAAGACCGTGTTGAGTGCATCCCAGTCATGTCGTTCCAAGCCAGTATGGAACTTCAGAGCAATGATAGCATTGTCATGAATTTAAAGGAAACTGTTTCAGATTCTACGACCTTTCTAGGCCTTCGTTCACGGTGACTTCAATTTTAAGTCCCCTTCAATATTTATGCTGGAGTTAATTTATGTCAAGTCTTGCACATGAAAAGACTGATGGTGATTGTCCTTGAGTGATTGTGGTGGAAGTTTCCACTTGAGAGGGGAATGTTTACACACTCTGGATCCACAGCCTAGAGGACTTGACAGGTAGCACTCTGCTTATGTTAGAACAGATTCTACTTAACAACGGTATTGAGACTGCTGCAGCAGTGTGTCTTTGGTGAGTAGTCGGTAGTCAGCATCATATTGACAGCCACTCCTGAGCTGCTGATGCTGGGACTGCAACAAAGAATCTGTGATTGTGACTGTTTATGGAGAGAAGACAGAAAAGAGCTTAACTACTGGATAATGGCATTGAGAGGGCATGAAAATGGATCGATCTGTAGCTGTGAAGCTGAAGTAGGATGCATGTTCTAGATAATGTCTTGTACAAAACTTGTGGTCTCTGGACAACTCTGGATGACAGCTCCTAGAGCACTGCTGGGTCTGTGACAAGAAGAACTTGGGTGTGGCTGCGTAAGGAGGA
The DNA here is from genome assembly GCA_016801955.1 of Conus betulinus. Taxonomy (NCBI): domain Eukaryota; kingdom Metazoa; phylum Mollusca; class Gastropoda; order Neogastropoda; family Conidae; genus Conus; species Conus betulinus. The sequence goes on from JADBJO010022858.1 coordinate 9,113, forward strand.
AGATGGAATAAGAAACAAAATTAACCTTTGTCATACTTTCAGATCGCCAATGACCCAGAAAAATCATTATCTCTCTCTTTAACTGCCAAAATGTTTCTCACAACATTTTGGGAATTTGTCAAAAATACAATCAGCTATCTGTTCACAAAAATTTGGTGAAGGTATATTGAAAGGGAAATAAATAATCAAGGTGCATCATTTGGACTATACACTGCTGTATGATGTGGGTCATGGAGGACCTATACTTTAGGAACGGTAAATGGACATAGCAGCCCATTGTGTGTGGGGAGTATATGATACACATCATCAGTTAAGGACTCTTTGACAAGTACAAGTCTGTGAGCTGCATCATCTTGAAGAGGGATAAACGCAATCAAAACACAAAGTAAAGCCTTTGTAAACTGTGCAGGACATAGGCAACCTGTACTGTCGCAGTGTGTAGTCAAAAGCAATGTCCTCAGAGAGCATGAGAATCGCGGAATCTGGATAAACAAGTTGGAGAGGTGTGGTAGGGATGCTCATTCTAGACAATAACTTGTGCATAGATACATCTGGAGAACACGCAGGTACTGGCGTGGCTTGTACATGATGGCAAACATCGCTTTGCTCTGTGACACTATTGTGAAATAGCATAACAGCTCGTTATGTAGATGGGTCACATTGATGTTGCCACTCTGTATTTTCACTCTCCTTTCCTCCCCTCATTTTTATGAAGGAATGATGGTGGTCATATTCAAACTTTCTGAGTCATACAAATCTGAACTGAAATCATATCTTGTCATTCTGAGGGGTCAGGGCAATGTTTCCATTTGGTGTTTTCACACTTTTTTTTCTCCCCTTTTCCCATGGAGGAATGATAGTAGTCATACATCTAACCTTTGCAGTGACTGGATGTGAAATTGGATCACATCATGTCATTTACTGGGATAAAGTTTGAATTTCCACTTGTATTTTCAGTCTGCCCTTCTCCACTGTTTACTGTATATAAAATCTTTTGACCATGAACAAAAAGGATATAAGAGTGATACGTTTTACTGTTGTCTAGTTAAAACAAAAAGTTTATTTGTCACAGTATCAACAAATGGCAGTGCAACAGCTGTTACATACAAAAAATTTATCAGAGAGCAAAAGTCTGCGAACGTGTGAAGGCAGGGAAGGCAATCGAGAGAGAGAGAAATAAAGAGTCAGAGAGAGAGAGAGAGAGGGAGAGAGAGAGAGGCGACACACTCACATCAAGACTGCTGAAAGAATGAGAGGAGGAAACAGACAAAAACAGGATAGAACAAGTTGAGAAAAGAAGTGTACAAGAGAACAGAGAAGAAATGAGGTTCAAACCACCAAAACAAGGAGGCAAAGTCGGAGAGGGTTGGAGTTGGTGGGGAGAGCCAACAGAGATGAAGAGATTAAGTACCATAGAAAGGAGGGGAGACAGCAGTGGGGAAGCAAGAAAGAGAAAGCAAGACATACATAAGCACACATTAAGTATACAAACAAATATGTACACAAAATCTATGTTAAAACTAGTATTCTTTTTAAAAAGAGTTGTACAAATGCCCAACAGCATATATATATTGATTCCCCAGTCTTTACATACTACACAAAAACTGATTTTGTGCAATTGCAAATGCAATTGTTTTTTTTTTTTTCTAAAAGGTTGCTTTAAGTGCACTGCCACTGGTGACATCATCATCTAATTCAGCAAAAAGCCCTAAGTATATGTTATAAAAATGATGTTCCGTTTTAGATTTTTGTATGCAACCCCCCTTGATATACAATCCAAATTAACGCTGGTTCTGGGTCATGGTTGGTGAAAGTGGAAAATGGTCATGCATCAATAAGTACTATGTAAATTGTATGTCTTCTGTTTTGTATGCTCTATCAAACTGCTCTATTAGTTAATGAGCAACCTGTTCATGAAAGGCAAACAAGAAAAACAAACAAATCAATGCTCTGTCATCCTGCCAGCAAGTACAGGGCTTATTTTTGGTGTGTGAAGAAGTGAACTTTGCTGATGATTTATCTGGTTCACAACCATGACAGATCTAAATTGGTTTAGGAAAGTGTTACAAGCCAGCTAAACTGCAACAAAGGATGAACAAACATTCAGCAATGTAAAACATTCATCCAGCAACATAATACCATGATACTCTCCTTCACCTTTCAAACGCCAGAACGGGTGTTCTACGATGCTAAAATGTCCATTATCTAAAGGCCAGAACTTGTGTTGAAAATCACGCTGATCTGTAGGCCAGAACTAGAGGTCACAGATGTTACAGTGTTCACTTTTCCACCAGTTTCTTGAAACGTTTCCTGATGGCCACAACAAATGAGCGGAGATTGTTTGTACTGTTCAGCTTTTCCACAAGACTGTCCAGGTCTGGAACTGCAGGTTCACAGTCTGAAACTAAAGCAGAAAAAAGGTTGGTTGAATTCAATTTTATTCAGTTTTAATGTATTGATGCTGTTGCCCTTACTGCAAGTGACACTACCTTGCCAGCTCTTGAAAACCAATGAACAATTAGATACAAGTAGGAAGTTTTACAACCAGTGCGTGTATGTGTGTGTGTGAGTGTGTGCACATGCACACGCACATGTATGTGTCAGTGTGTGTGCGTGAGTGTGTGTGTGAGCAAGTGTGTGTGCATATGTATACATACGTTTTGTGTGTGTCATTTATTTAACGTCTTTTTCCACTAATCGTGATATTAGACGATATACATACGTGTGTGTTTGCATATGTGTGTGTGTGTGCGTGCGTGCGTGTGTGTGTGTGTGTGTGTGTGTGTGTGTGTGTGTGTGTGTGTGTGTGTGTGTGTGTGTGTGTGTGCATGCGCACGTGTGTGTGTATGTGTGTGTGGTGTGTGTGTGTGTGTGTGTGTGTGTGTGTGTGTGTGTGTGTGTGTGTGTGTGTGTTGTGTGTGTGTGTGTGTGTGTGTGTGTGTGTGTGTGTGTGTGTGTGTGTTGTGTTGTGTTGTGTTTGTGTGTGTGTTGTTGTGTTGGGTGCATGCGTGTGTGCGTGCATATAAGCAAACCACCCAAAGGTGTGAAATGGAGACAACTAATTAACATTCTGATGATATCACACCAAACTCTAAGCCTTTAAACCACTTTGAGCAGTGACAACTAGTATCATGCAAGATCAACACTCTATGCTCGCATTTCAAGGTATGAATTAGGAGGATCACTCACTGATATATTTTCCATCATTCACTTGCAGGAAGAAGTAGAATGGACAGTCAGGGTCCTTGTGATCGATGTTGGTGAATATCATCTGCAGACGGTTACCTGTCAAAAACAAAACAAAAAAATCTAAATATTACCTGAACTGCAAGACAGTTACTCATCTAAGCACACGGAGGAATAACTGTTGCTCAGTGGATGACAGCAAAAAATGGAGTGTGGTATGGTACATTACATAGAGAATATCATTTGCATAGTTTACATTACACAGAGAATATCATTTGCATAGTTTTACAGTTGACACAACAATGTTGAACAGTGTTAAATCAAAAAAAACCCCCCCCCCCCCCCCCCCCCCCCCCCCCCCCCCCCCCCCCCCCCCCCCCCCCCCCCCCCCCCCCCCCCCCCCACACACACACACACACACACACACACACACTCTGCCCTCCCAATTCTGAAAAAAAAAAAAACTCAGTTGACGTCCTAAAAAAATGTATTTGCTACATATGTGAATGTTACATTTAAAACAAATAGAAAACATATTGTTAACACACAAGGGGGCTGGAATAGCTCAGTGGTAGAGCTCCGGACTCATAATCTTGGTGCTCCTGGGGTTGTGGGTTCGAATCTCCACCAGGTTGTTTCAGCACAGGGGATTTTTCCCTCAAAGTTACCATTGGTTCTGACTCCATTTCCCATACAGTCCTTCAAATGAGACTTTAAACCGAGGTTCCGCATATGAACACAGGCATAACATCTTGCACACACATAAAATCCCATCAACTTTTGGAACAGAAGGCCAGTTTTACCATTGGTTGGATGACTTGTTACACATAGCATACACCTTCCCCGAAGTTGGAGTATGGCTGTCTTAATGGCGGAATAAAAAAACAGCCATACACACAAAACTCCACTCCCTTGTTGGGTAGATGGGATTAATCCTTGCCTGTCTATACAGGGAGTGACTGCAGGAGTATCAACCTGCATACGCAGAAAAAAAAAAGCACAAGTAGGATCACTCTTTCTCCAATGATGAAATTCATTACACGCCTATAACTCCTTAAGAATGCTGCTTATGACACCAAATGCTGACTCAAAGCACACAGATAATTATTCCTTTCATAGTGTTAACTGTTTAAGGAATAAACAAAAGTCCTCATGAACTTCTTAACAATGAAAACACTGACACAAACTCACCATGAGCATAGATATGGTGGGGACACTGAAATTTTGGTTACAAAGAGAGCAATGTCCAACTTCCAATCTGTTTGTAATAATTATCATGATTGTGAAATACAACTGATGGTACTTACAACTAATATAACACTGGCACAGGCTATCTTAAATATTGGGGGAAAAAAAAGAAGAAAAAAAATCTACATTTCAGTCATTGACCATCTTCAGGATTTGTGACATAAAAAGAAAAAACAAATAAAAATACGTATAGGCTAAGACGAATGGGAACATATATGTAAATGGACAATTATCTACTTAAAGGTGTGCGTGTGCGTGGCTGCGCACGCGTTTAGAGTGAGAGTGAGAGTGAGAGAGAGTGCGTGCGTGTGTGTGCGCATGCGTGTGTGTGTGGTGTAGGTGGTGTGTGTGTGTGTGTGTATATGTGTGTGTGTGTGTGTGTGTGTGTGTGTGTGTGTGTGTGTGTGTGTGTGTGTGTGTGTATGTTTGTGTGTGTGTGTGTGTGCACGCTCACACATGTGTGTGTGTGTGTGTGTGTGTGTGTGTGTGTGTGTGTGTTGTGTGTGTGTGTGTGTGTGTGTGTGTGTGTGTGTGTGTGTGTGTGTGTGTGTGTGTGTGATGGAAAAAGGAAAAAGATAGGCAAATAGAGGAAAAAGACAAACAGAACTAGAGATGATGAAAAAGAGAGTGATTGAGGAGTCTTATGCTTGGAAGGGGGCGCTTGACGGTGTGTATGAAGGAAAAACACACACACACACACACACGGGAGTAAGGGACGGGGGGGCAGGTGGGGAGGGGGGGTGGGTGGAAACTCCTATAAAAAAATATATAGGTGCATATGGATCGTTTACAGGTGTATGTGTCTATGAGTGTGCATACCTGGATGGTGGAGATGGTGTTTGGGGGTGTATATATTATGGTCTACATGTTATGTTATGAATATACGTACATAGTGTGTGAATGTAAATATGGTGGGATGGGGAAATTGGGGGAGGGGGTGTAAAGAGAAAGGGATGGAGGAGAGGTTGGGGGAAAAGAAAGTGAGGGCAAAGAGCTGGAATGATTCAAACTAAAAAACTCAGATGTGGGAGCTGAGTCCATCAGGGACTGAGCTGGTCCTGGATCATCTCTCGCCTTGGGACCACAATCCCTCAAGTTGAGTAAGCAGATAGGACTCCACCACATTCTTATTGAGAGAGAGAGAGAGAGAGAGAGAGAGAGAGAGAGAGAGAGAGAGAGAGAGAGAGAGTGTGTGTGTGTGTGTGTGTGTGTGTGTGTGTGTGTGTGTGTGTGTGTGTGTGTGTGTGTGTGTGCACATGCGTGAGCATGCGGATGTCTGTGTGTGTGTGCGTGTGTGTGTAACCTCAGTATTTTGTTTTCTGTACCGTCACTTCAGCTGATGCGTTAAACAAAGGTTTAAATGTAAACCCACAATGCTTTAGCCAAAGCTGATGTGTTAAACAAAGGTTTAAATGTAAACCCACAATGATTTAGCCAAAGCTGATGCGTTAAACAAAGGTTTAAATGGAAACCCACAATGATTTAGCCAAAGCTGATGCGTTAAACAAAGGTTTAAATGTAAACCCACAATGATTTAGCCAATTTCAAATATCCTAGCACGTGTTAAGTGTTCTGCGCCATCAAGCAAAGCTATTCCACATTCTTGTTCAAATACAAAACCTTAAAATCCCCTGTCCCCATGTAGAAAAAAAGAAAAACCTACAGGCAACAATCAGACACGACAACAACATGCAAAGGCACCAATGGCGCTTTGTTACACCAATAAAACGCGAAGGCACCATCAGTACTTTATACCTGATGTTTTCTTAAAGCTGAGCCCCATTCTGTCCCTGAACAGTTCCACAGCTCGATTCAGTTCTTTCAGCTTCTCATCCACACGGTTTTGTCTTGACCCACCAGTACTACAACATCACACGAAACCAGATGTTTTAATTGGTCAATCTAACCACATTTAATGCACATCAACTCTCTGACAGACGCCTTCAAAGTGAGAGAGGCAGCAGGACATACATTCTGAGAGAGAGAGAGAGGGGGGGGAGAGAGAGAGAGAGAGAGGGGAGTGAGTATATATGTATCTATGCATTTGTACATATACTGTATATAGACTGAGAGAGAGAGAGAGAGAGAGAGAGAGAGAGAGAGAGAGAGAGAGAGAGAGAGAGAATCATACCACTTCAGTCGAAAAAAAAAATACACAAAATCATTTAACAGTAGATTAGCGTGTTTTACTTTTATGTTCACCATTTCCACTTCCTCAGGAGTAAAAATAATGTGGTAAGGAAATTTCTCTGGACTGCCATTTGATGCTTTTTATTAGTAAATTTCTGCCTTGTATTAGCAAAAAAACTCAAAGCTCTTTTATCATTTAGCATGCAATAGCGCACACACAATTGAAAAAATGTAAAAGTAAGAACTTGGAAATATACACTTGACTGCACTTTTGTTTCGAAAGGCCAATTTAACATAAATCAGCTTTGCAAGATCTTTTTCGGAGGCATAATAGAAGGATCTTTTGACTCTCGTCTGTTAAAATGATCTATGACTGAACAAAGCCGACACCTGCTGGCTAAGACATGAACAGAACTTCCATCTGCAACAGCCAGTCAAAACAGAACATGCAATGCACTTCCACTGGAAAAGTTTCTCATTTCGTGAAGCAACCTCCGACTGCAGGCCCATGAAATATATAGACAGTGACTCGTCACAATGGTCTGATGCTGGTTGATCAATATGCAGGCCTTCAGATCAAAGGACATTTTCAAATTTTTTTTTTGCAGAAACGGCGCAGATGCTCCAACGATCTGAAACTGTGACTACCCCTATTTCACTCACTGAGCACTGAGCTGGCCATGGTCCTTTGTTGACTGCTTTGCAAAGGGAGGAAATGTGAAAACCATGCATTTTAGTCTGCACAGGCTGCTAGACTACTGGTACCATAAACGTTTTCGTTTTTGTTAGTGCTGTCATCAAGCACCAGTAATTTCAAAAGACTAACGGATCCTTTCTGGTATAAACTGTAATAAGCTTGTCAATTGACAAACAGGTATTAAAAATGACTGTCAAAAATAAACTGTGAAAAAGAGTACTGCTACAATCTTACATCTTTATCGGAAACTAGAATCATTAGAAATGCAACTATGCTTTACATTTGAAGTAATTTTCATGCAAAAAATAGTTAGTATCATTGTCACAAATAACTCAGTCCTAAAACTAACACATTTTGACCTAAAAATTCGAACTTGATATAGTAGTGCAGGTAAAATCAATGTGCAGATAACAAACTAGCTGAAAAGTCACACTCTTGAAACAAAAGACTAAACACTTCCTTGACTCTTTTTTTTATGAGAGAGGTTTGGACTTTAATAATAGTTGCTAAAAGATATTGCAAATTATTTACACATGTCTATTGTGAAAATGCCCATCTTGAGCTGAATTTTGAGAGGAAAGTAGTTGCTCATTCTTCGTTTTCTCTGTTGTTTGTTTTGCCTGAAGAAGACCTTAGAGGTCAAAATGCGTCATGTTTCGTCCTGTAATTTATTTGTCCATGTTAATCAGCAGAGTTATTTCAAATTCCTTTTTAAAATCTATTGTGAAAGGTGCAGTGTTTGATGACATGACTTGTGCTATTAATCTATGAAACTGTCTTTAAAAGATACATGTAACAGCCATGCTATTTGGTATTTTCTACAGATTGTATATGGTATATTTGCCACTTTTCATTTAGATACATGGTGAATTTGAGATGTTTCCCTTTTTTTTTTTTTTTTTTTTTGGTGGCTGTCCCAACCTCTGCGCCACGATGTTTCCCATTTTCATCTAAGTCATGAAATTTGATGAAAACTGACTTAGGTAAACTTGTCAAAAAATGATGGCTAGACTTCCTCCTTTTTCTTTTTTAATCTCATCACTAACAATAAAAACACAAAAGAATGAAAATGATTACTGCGCACTTTTAAAACACTTGAAATTATTTCTGGGCAAGCCTGTTAAGAAAATGTTCAAAATGAATTATATTCATTTTATTAACTTTTAAACTGGGCATGTCAACAAATGCATCCAAGACTGTGGCTGCGCACAAAAGAATATCTTTTCCCAGACACGAATAAGTAAGCAGCACGCACATACAAACATGTATGGCCACATTGTTCATACAAACCAAAACACACAAGCGAAGAAGACACTTTACACTTACATTCCTGCTCCTTGAGGATGCTGTGTCTGGTGTGTTCCAACTCTTCGCTGACCAGTTCTTTTCATGCAGCTGGGAGTCCATCGTACTGGTCAGGGCCTTCAACTCCCGGTGAAGCGCCCGCAGCCGCCCTGCCTTTTCCTGCAAATCTGACCGGAATAACATTAACCTCTATTTATACAAATCAAAGTGAAAAAAAAACAAACAAACAACAAACAAACAAAATGCAAGTATTCAAGAATTTAAGTATTTAAGAGATTCTTTAAATGGGAAATTCTCCGTATGTAACAGATAAAAACATAGGTCATCCATTTTGGTGATGGATAATATTTTTACACTGAGAAAGATAGAAAAAGAGAGAGACAGAGAGAGAGAGATGGTTGGAGAGGGAGGATAGGCTGGGGAAGGGCTGCAATGAGGTACCAAAGTTGGCAGCTCACAGTCAATGACAGCTACATGTAGACAGTCATCCAATGATGATGAAGATGTCAGAAAATGTAATTAATGTGAAGAGGGCTTATGCTGCACTCTGCTGAGTCAGTAAGATTCCTCTGATTCATCATGAGCAGGTCTGTGACTTTTCAGCAAAAGGTCAAACACATCTCTGTTTACATGCTAAAACTTCATGATCGCAAATCTAGCTTCTGTGTTTGTGTTGTTTGTCTAGTCTCTTGCTATGACTGGCAAGCACTGCAATAGGCACACTTAGCAGTCACCCACACATCTGTACAGCTTTGGGCCAGCAACTAGTAAAATACTTCTGCGATGGAAAATTTTGAATGCTGTCATTTTGTTGCATAATAAAAAACTAAAACCTATCTGGAACCCCTGTGTGTGTGCGCATGTACAACTGTTTGCGTGACCACACAGACTTGCAATCAAAATTTTTGCAACTCAAAATGAGAGCCCCAGTAACAAGTGGTGAACATGACAAATCCAGTCAAACAAGGGGGGGGGGGGGGGGGGGGGGGGGGGCTTAGGCATGTGAACATGCGCACATAAATGCTAGTAAAAGAATACTTTGTGCATATACATAGTGCATCATACACACATGTCTGCAAAAAAGTGTTTAAAAAAATCTGAAAGCCCCTTAGCCTAAAGGCTGAAAGAGCTGTCAATAGCACAGCATTACTGAAGACAGAGACTTCCCTCTTCCTCCCACCACCTTAATTTTCCCTGAACTGAGCCAGGAATCCATTTAGTGCTGGGTGTACAGACAGGGTCTTCAAGCTGTAGAACATCTGACCCCAAGAGTGGAACATACTCATGAGTGTCAGCTCCACAGCTGAGCACTTTAATCATTTGAATATGAGCCCTTCTTATACAAGCATGCATTCTGTGAGCGAGATAATAGTGTTAAGAGAGTGTTAAGTGTCAGAGAGAATTTCACATACACAAAGACCAAGTGAAGAGATACTATACTGTACACACTAGATGTAAGTTAATATGCAAGTGAGCACACTGATTATAATGATGTTCATTAGACCATTCAGTTATATTGTGTAACTGCTGGAGTATTAAGTGTCAACTGTTTTATCAAATCTGAAAATAAAAAGTCATTTTCAATGTCCCTTAACTTAGTTTCATGTTATCAAATTACTACCTTTTTACACACACCCAAAACACTATTTTTGTCAGTAGTTATCTCTTATCATAAAAGATGGATTGACCTCCAAAACTTGTCAAAACACTGAACATTTGATGTTGCAGAATTCACATCCAAAGTATCAGCAGTCCCGTCAAATCCTTAAACCTCTTAAACATGAGCAGAATTCATCATATTTCATATATATTTCAAAGAGGAAACAAACCATGAGAGTTTGACTACAGACTTTTTGAGTTTAAGACTACGAAATATATACAATAACTATTATCAACAACTTGCTTTCTTGCTTTGTAATTATAGTTTGCAGAAGATAATTAATGAAATTCACCTTCAGTAATAAAGATAAATCCCACCAATCAAAATGCCTTTCTAGTGGCAAGATAACATCCATCTTGTGGCTTATTTCTCTCTCTCTCTCTCTCTCACACACACACACACACACACACACACAAATTTTGCTCTTCCTCTGGGGAGAAAAAAAGTTGTTTCATGCACTCATTTTCTCTCTCTCTTTTTCAAGGACTATAACTAAAATGCAGCTCCTTTTTAATTTTCTCAGAAGGTTCATACTCTCAGCAATTTCACAAACATGGAAAGGCTTTTTTAAAATCTTATTTTTGATGTGTTTAAAAAGTAAAAGAATAATAGTACAGACTGATGTTGAAAAAAATCAAGCATGACATTTAAGTTCCACAGATTTTGTTTCATACAGTGTAAAACAAGGATTTCTTTGCCTTAAAGAAAAAAATTGAAATGAGAAATATTTATCAATCACCTTGAAGAAATGCATCAGTGAGAATCAAAGCATGACCTTTTTTTTTTTTTAATGTTTAATGGAATAATTAATAGAGCACTGATTCAAAATTAATTCTTGTACTTAATTTATAGCACACTTATCAGATTAGTGTCACGAAATGTTTACGTGTAACCAATATTCAAACTTACCTCTACTATAAATAAATCAGTTTAAACTGACCTTTCATCTCATCTTCAATGGTTTGCCCCTGAATCAGGATATCACGTATAATAGCCTGTTTCTCTTCTCCTGTCCATCGGTCAATCTTGGACCGGGTTGTGACAAGCATTGACTTCAGCTTGGGTAGTTCTTCTGCTATGTCCATAGCCTCTGGCACTGCTGCACAATGTCTTGGCTGAAACTGGCATACAAAATTCATGCACATACATTTATTCAGAGATTGAATTATCTGAATTCACTATGCTAGGAGCGTGAGTGTGAGTACGTGTGCGTGTGTGTATTAAGTGCAAGCGCATAGGTGTGTGTGCCGAAAATGTTCTTTTGAAGTTTTTCTCTGCCTTTCTTTTCTTTCACATGATTACAATCTCCAAATGTCTTCTTTGCTCTATGGAAACTGAATGCAGCAGTGTACAGTACCAGGCTACAATTATTAGATCTCCATGCCTTACAAATCAATATTACACAGCATAAGAGTCCATGTTTTAGCATGCTAGCCATGCAGACATCTGGTATTTTCTGTGAAGCTTAAACTGTATTGTCCACTACCCAGCTAGCCATGGGTCCAACCGCCATATGGCCTAAGTGCCTTAAACTAGTTGTAGTCAGACTGACTGCTGGTGGCACAGCAAAGGCCCTTTTTTTTCTTTTCTTTTTTTTTTAGATGCTTGCAAGGTAAGTGGGTGCATACAATAACAGTTTAGAAAATACAATAGGAATAAACTTCATAAGGTATGAATAAATTAATGAAAATAATAATTTCTATCAATGCTATGACCACTACTGATGATAAAATTCACAACAATAAGGAGAACAATGGTATGCTACTTCTACTGCTATTTATTATGATAATGATATTTAAGAAGTAGGTAGAAAGGAATGAAACTGGTAAGTGAGTAGAAAGCTAGCTAAGAGTACCATTGAAGCAGTTGAAAAAAAAAAGGGGGAGGGGAGGAAGAGTGTGGGTGGAGAAAAAGAATAAGTATGTATGCATCTACAAGAAAATCTGAATGATAGAAAGGAATGAATAGCAATAAGAAAGAAAAAATAGATTGATACAGAAAATGCACATGGTAAAGCAAGCATAGAAGAAGAGTGTCATGGGGGTGGATAGCTTTACTATTTTTGGATGCTGATAACAAGTGGGCTAAAGGTCCTCAGCCTGGCAATAAATTCAGGACTGCATGGTTTGCTCAGTGCTGCAAAAGCACCAGGACTTTGACATGACTAATGAGCTGGGGATGGGTGAAGTGCAGAGCAATGGGTTAGGGTCGATTATAGTGGGTGTCGGTCAGGTGTTCAGTAATGTATATATCAAATGTGCAGGATGCCTCATTTACATAGATCGATGCACAGTCCATAGTGAATGGTCTATATGTGTATGCAATGTTGTGGCTCAACAGAAGAATGTATGTTAAAATTTTGAATAAGTCTTGGGGCCATGTAGGATGGTGGCTTGGTGAAAGAACAGATCTTCAGAAAGGTTTTTGAGCAAGGAAAGGATCGGTATGTCTAAGGTGATGTGATTTTCTTCAGTTTGGACCATACCAGTTGGTCTTTGAGGTTTTTCTTGCACCTAAAAGTAATCATGGGTTTGTCTCAAAGGCAGGTTTATGGTCATCTGCAATGAGCCAGCTGGGATTGGGGATCCTGCAGATGGGAAGACTATGGGTGGAAGACGAGGCAGGTTGGTGGATCAGTCCATTTGTTTTGGAGGTTAGCCTTTCAGGGTGGTTGTTTCTAGACACTGCTGTGGTGTGGCTGGAAGCTTTATTAATGACAGTACCAGAGTATCCACAGATAGTGAAAAGCTTTAACATTTTGGCTCTTTGAAGTGTGAACTCCTTCTTTGTCAGAGCAGCAAAGTCTGCACTGAGAATTCAAAGAGCACAATGCTGTTGTGTGGATGAATGGTGGGCTGATGATTGTGTTGTCCAGGTATGAAAGTGAATCAGTGGGTTTGTTGAAAACAGATTTTTAAGTGATCCATCTTTGAGTTTAAGGGAGATGGACATGTCTGGAAATTGACTGATTTAACAATGGTGTATGTAAATTTGATGGATAGATGAAGGTTCTGAACAAAGCTGAGGAAGTTTAGGAGATCTTGTTCGCGCATGGATGTGGCTCCCTGCTCAACATGATGGACTGTTTGACAGTTTTGTGAAGTGAGGCCTGTGTAAGATTACTAAGAAAGTAGCAGGCAGTGTTCCGTGGATGAAAAGGCAAGCATTGGATGGTCCCATTTTGGTCCCCATATCAGATCAGATCAGCGACTCTTAGGCATTCCAGCCTTTAGCCTGCTCAGTGTGGATTATTATATTTATAAGCTTTTTACAAGAAATATTTTGGTCTTTTTCCTCGCACTTTTATCAAGCACATGCCTGGTTTTAAACTTTGAATCAATGCAAGTCAATATTTGTTTGAAACATAAGGTGTACCTAGTGTTTAAATGAGACGGTTTTTGAAAGTGTTAACAGTTTGCGACACCACTGATCTGCGAGAAAGTGCGGTTGTTGAATTTCAAATGTTCTGGGGCGAGGATTAATTCTGCAAGGCTTATCACTATAACTATGTATGTGTGGCTGTGGACGTGTGTTGTTGGTTTGGTGGACGATTGTCGAGAGAGGGCCTTCAGTTCATCAGCGTGAAGACTGAAACTTTTTATTGAAGGTCTACGAGCGACAAGATCTGGCATGAAGAGGAGGTTGGGCTGGAAAGTGGGGTCTGACGATTTCGAGGTGACCCATGCGAATAAACAGCACCCTGACTGACTCACTCAAGACTTCTCTGACCCTTCTTGTCATCAGGCTTGTCGACACATTTTCGGATAGTGGCCCGCACAGCTTCTACACATCACATATCTGTTGGTAAGAATCACCATACGTTGAAAAGTTTCCCCGGTAAAATGCTCAAACAAGAACCACTACTTACCCCCTTAAAGGTAATAAATCTGTCGTCGAAGTTTCACTTTCATAGAAGTTAAATATTACCGCGAACTCTGGGAAAGGTTCGTCCGTTTCCGACTTGACATCAGCCAATCAAATTGTCTCATTTAAAATAGAAACACATTTAATGATGACGAGTGCACAAAGTGTGTGTATGTTTACGCCATTTTCTCTTCTTGGCGAAAGTGACATCGCAGTACAAAGAATTTGTACATAAATATCAGCTGTTGTCTACTACTACACTCTCCGGGTAAAACATACACCAATGGAGGAACAAGAAATACTGACAACGCTCAAGATCCTTATTATAGGGGAAAGTGGTGTTGGAAAATCCAGGTATGTTTTGACGCAATCGTTTGATGTGGCATCTTTTTATTTATCATCATCATCATGAGGCAAACAGGATGACTGATTCAGTCTCATTCTCGGTCCCATTTAAAGGATTGTGTCACATTGAGACTATAATTATTCTCTTTTCTACCACCTCTTTTCCACTTTGCCATCCCTTGTCCAGTTTTTGCTAGAGATTTCTGTTCCTTCTGGGGTTTTTTTCTGCCCCCTCTCACTTCCCCCCGCCCATTCCCCCAAATATTTTGAGTGCCTATTCAGCACTTGCTCATTAGTGAGTTTTGTTGGATTGAAATTGAGAAATCTTGGTCAACCATTCATGTCTAGATGAAGTAAGACAAAGAATTAAACGTTTACCCCAGTCATAGCATCAAGAAACGAAGAAGCATCTTATCCCCACATGCCAAACTTGGTCATTTTCATGCCTTCAGGATGAAGGTGACTTGCATTATTTTGCACAATTTCACACTCATCTGACAGATTACAACTTCAGCTTGTAACATACGGAACAACAAAAGTTCATATTATGTTTAACATTTGAAACAAAAGTTCAATGAAAATTTAGTGTTTAAGTAACCAATGAAGCACAAAGCTCATGGAAAATTCTGTGTTTTAGTTGGCCTTCGTGCTCAGGTACATCAAAAGGTCCTTTCAAACAAGTAAAAAAATAAAACATTGCTGGTTGGTATCAATTTTAATTCTTTCCATGTTTTTTTTTCCATTTGACAAATGATTCTGCATGAATTAATGTGTGCATTTACCTAGACATTGATATATACTGCAGTTTGAATGGACTTTTGAAGTATGATACTGGTGACGCTTGATAACATAAGTGGTTTCTCCTGTGTAAGCAGAATATAAGATGTTATGTTTAAAGAGCAAAAGCAGTCTCTGTCACTAATGTCAGCCTAAAGCCTAGATACAGCATGGCATTTAAATGATGTGAAAGCAGAAGATGGAACCCATCATTCAGACCATATCAAACCCAGTAAAATCAGATCAAATTAAACACCCAAAAACATATCCAAAAATTAAGTAGAAAAACACAAAGAAATTAAGTTAATATGACAAAATCCATGCAAACAGCACCATACTTCGGATCACTTGAAAGAAATTACACTGGCTCAAAATCGAGCACAGTATTCAGTATAAGTTGGCCTGTCTATAAGATAAGGTTATCACAGGTGAAGTGCCTACCTATCTCTCTGATCACTTCGAAATATATTTTCCTACACATCCCCTCTGTTCTTCCTTTGATGACCGAACTTTTCTAATTCCCTCATATTTATAACCAAAAGCAGCACAGTTCTAGAGCATTCTTCTTTTTTGCGGCAGTACTCTGGAATTCACTATCTTTCCATCTACGTCATACCCCCTCCTTCCCAACTTTCAAGTCTGCACTTAAAAAGTATGTTCAAACGCCAGTTGCAGGATACCACCTGAAATATTACTAAATTACAAACATCACATGTCTCTTGCACACTTTGCTTATGAACAAATGAGCTGTTCATCGGTCATATAGTGTGTTTATGTATGCAACATTATGTTCCTGTGTGTGTGTGTGTGTGTGTGTGTGTGTGTGTGTGTGTCTGTGCGTGCGCGAGTGTGCTGTGTGCGTGCATGCGTGTGTGTGTATGTTTATGACTTGTGAATGCAGAATTTGTGTGTGTGTGTGTGTGTGTGTGTGTGTGTGTGTGTGTGTATGTGTGTGTTTCTGCTTATAAATATTTCTTTAGATGTTGAATTGTTAAAACTTGTAAAACGCCCTGTAGCCTACGTTGATAGGATGGGCGCTATGGAAATTGTCCCCATTATTAATAATAATGATAATAATATTATCATTATTATTTTTTAAATCTGATTTTAGCAGACATCCTTTCTCCACCCTGACCTTCATTCCTTCTAACAGTTCTTCCCTCTCTCCCCATTTACTTCTCAGTCAAACAGATCCTGTTTTTGCAATTTTCATTTTACTGGATACTGGAAAGAAAAATCTGAAATACTATTTAATGTAAAATAAGGAACTCATAAGATGAATAGTTATATCATAGTTGCTGAATACAAACTGTTCATTATGCATTGGATGACAAAGACTTGCAATGAATTGTAATCAAAGTATAAACATGACTTGTGAAGCGAAACGTTTTGGGGGGCATTTCACAAAAATGTCAGTCTAAGTCACACTCGCAGGTGTGTGTCTAAAGAAAAATTGTCTTAAGACTGAATCAGCTGATGCTGTTAAATCAAGTGTTAATCGAAGTTAAACAGATTAGGTTTTTTTATGTAGATGAACAAGATACGATTTTTGTATGCACAATCGTGTTTATAAATTATTCTTATGAACCATGGTACTAATTCATTGTATTACTTTCACTTCTCTTTCAGCCTACTTCTACGATTTACAGATGATACATTTGATCCAGAGCAAGCTGCAACTATAGGTATGTTGATATACTTTTTGTGATTTTCAGTTACTGTATTGAATGTAAGCATGTATGACTTACAGATTGAGCATATGTGCATGCACTTTTATCATTTGTACAGTTTAACATTTCTGCTTATGATACAGCAGAGGCTATTACTGCAGTTATATAAATGAAATGTGAAACTGTGATGACCTACTGACTTAATGAGTTAATGATCAATATTTCTGTTTAGGTAATATATAAAACAGCATCAACAGCAAGAATGAAGACAAAACATTTTTTGAAAAGTAAAAACCTTTCCTTTTGCAATAAAGTTGTGACAGTTGATACCTTTATAGATCCTCTTTTGTTGAAGATCATTTTATCACCTCTTTTGATGAAAATTATTTCATGACAAAAATGGATTTTCTTATTTTTGTTTGTTACATCCTAACTTTGTTTATCCTGCATTCAGCCTCTTTGACAACAGCAAGAACACATGCAACAAAAGTACTTTGTTTATCCTGCATTCAACCCCTTTGACAGCAGCAAGTGCACATGTATGCAACAAAAGTACTCTGTTTATCCTGCATTCAACCTCTTCGACAGCAGCAAGAACACATGCAACAAAGATAGCAAATTCATGAACAGAAGCAGCACAAGTTCAATAAATCCTGTGCAGCAGAAAGAAAGGGGGCAGGTGATCGGATCTTATGTGTTTCTCTGTGAGTTGTCATTGACCACACAGTAATTATTGTTGTATTGACTTTTTCTTTCAGGCGTGGACTTCAAAGTTAAAACACTTGCAGTGGATGGTAACAAAGCCAAATTGGCTATCTGGGTGAGACATAGACTTTCAGTCTTCCTTTTTTTTTTTTTCCCCTCATATGCTCTAAGAATATTTGGTCAGATTTTATACACGAATAGCATACAGTAAGATGTTCTTGGTGGTGAGATGCTTTTGTCAGAAAACTGTTTAACAATAACATGTTTTAGTTTTGACATGTTAATGGCAGAATATGTTTTATGAAATTTGCATCTTGAATGACTCACTCTAAGATTACATCTGCTTCACTGGTTGACATGCGTCGAAAATTTAAAAAGTGGGTGAGTACTGGACAAGCACACTTCTGTGTCTTTGCATGGTAAAAGGAATTTAAAAAAATTGAAATTGGTAAGGCACAGAAGGCCCTTAGGAAGACTTTAATTCATACGATTATCATGTACTGATGAAAGAGCTATATTTAGCAAAATATTTTGTTTTGTAATTTTTTAAAATCAGTCTTCTTTAAGACATGATAGGAGGAGGTGGGTTGTGTAGTTTTTCACAGTTGGTAAGTTCGTAAAGAGGTGATCA